>ARYC01005058.1:0-23634 GCA_000711775.1 Oxytricha trifallax
ATAGTATAAAAAATTATTTATTATTTATTTTTATTCATTCCTTAAATAGTCATTTCTAAACATTCCAAATTTTAGAGCAAAGTTTCAAAACTAACTTTGATAATTTTTAGAGTAACCAATTTAAAGAAACCAACTTTAGTTTAAATAAAACTGTAAAATTTGATAAAAATTGACTAGAAAACTTGTAAATAATTATGAAAAAATATATATTTTTTAATTTTTTAAAGTAAAATTAACTTTATTTATTAACAACTTTTCTCTTATTTTTCTCAATACTTTATTTAATTTATATTTATTGAATGCTAATACTAACAATAAATCAATAATTTTTAAGCTATTATATTTAAAGATTATTCATGATTTTTTCAAAAATGCATGGTGAGTAGCTGTAATAGTGATAAAATCCATTGATATTTTTATACTTTTTGGATTTATAAAAAATAATTAATTGAAGATTAAATTATAATAAGTTTAAACTAATAAAAATCTAGTATTAAAATAAAAATAGAATAATTGTATTTATATAGATAAAATTGCATTTTTTATTATTTTTATTATAAAGGAAATTTTAGCATAAAATATTGTAATAATATTTTGATACTCATTAAAAAGTTTATAACTAAGGTACCTTACTTATATTAAACTTATATATAAATTTTAATTAAATTTGAAGTAAATATATTGAATATTCAAATATTTTTAAAGACATTATTTTACATAATATAAAATAGGACTTAGATTTCATTGATAATATTGTTCTCAAATAAATAATTTCAAATGCAACGTAATTAATTTCAACATTTCTATTTAAATATTTAAGAATTTAGTTTGTTCTAACTAACAAGAAGTTTATATATAAGTGATATAAAGAATTGAATACACTATTACATAATATACTGAAATAATTATAAGGGTCTTAATATCAAAGTCTTTAATATTAAAATATAAATATAAAAAATATTAATTAAGTTAACTTTATTTATTACTAATAATGGATGCTAGACTTATATTAAAGCTAAAGTTAAATTTAATTTATTTAACATTGATCATAGGAGTTTGATCTCTAAGCTAAGCATTTTAAAATAACTAAAAATTTTGATTGAATTAAAGTCAATATTCAGCACTAAGGTTAGTTATTTTAAATATTCAAAATTAAAAATAGTCATGTAAATAAAAATAAGCTAAGCTTATGATTAATCCCCTATTTTATAAGTAACAACAAATTTTATAATTTATTGAATTGTTTAACTTTTAATATACATATATAATAATCAATGAATTGAAATTTTATTGTTAAGGAGTAAAAATAAAGGTATTTATTGTATAATTTTTATTAGAAAGTAGTATTTTAGTTATGATAATATTTTATTATAGCATTCATATTTTAGTAATAGACTTTATTTATTGCAAATTTTATAAACTTAGGTTTACTTTTCTTAGCTATTTTTCACATTGATTTGTATTTTAAATATTCTAAGTCCTTATTTTTTAGGTAAATTTATATAAATAATCGAGACTCATGACTGAGGTTATAAATTATAAGCATACATTTATTAAAAGTTAGAAATAATATTTCAAGATTTACTTTCATTTCGGCTGTTTAATAAACTAACTAGGTGTATACCTATATTTTATGTTAAGTTTTAATTTCTAATAAACCCTTAAGTTATAAAATACTATCTTATAATAAGTTATATATAGATAAATTATGTTATTAATTATATAGCAAGGTCAATATTCTAAATATTTTCAGAGAAATAATATTATAAATTCTGAAATTTTGACTAAATTTCGATTACAAATATTGGCTTTCCTAGTTTTTAAGTCAATAAGCATTTTTATATTTTAAAGTCTACTCTTCATTACTTTAGCTTTAATTATTTGAATGGTAAAAATGCAATTTTAAATTAAACTGAATGTAAAAAGAATACTTATCTGTAAAATTTTACTTATCTAAGCACCTTTTATTAACATAATTGTATCTTAAAGCAATGAAATATAAAAATATGTTTTGCTAGTGTGGAAATCTATAGCACCCATTTTTATAATTAAAACTATAAATTAGTTATAAATAGACTTTATATTGCTTAGGACCCTATAAATTTGGATTAATATTGAAATATATGAAGGGTAAGTCAATTCTATTATTTGTTATAACTGAAATTAATGAAATAATTGCATAGGATTATTAACCTTAATCAAGAATAAATAAAGTGATGAGTTAACTTATAAGGCTAATTTTGTCTGATTTTTCATTTATTAAGAATAAGCTTCTTATAAGATTATATACAGAAAATGGATAATGAATCCTAAAATCAATGTCAAAATGAAAAGTTAAACTTACAAATAATGAATTGTGTTGGTGCTGGTAGGAATTCCGCTAGCGGAAATTGGATCGTGCTGGTACGATTTCATTATTATGAAAAGCACTCTCTGATTTTAGTAACGGTAGTGACTTCCTGAATCGAAATTGACCTATATAAAATGGCTTAAGGCACCTTAATTTTAAAGTTTAATGAACCAATAGCAACTTACTGGTATCAATGTTTCAGAACTCGCCCAGAAGTGCAAAAGTAAGAAAGAGCTATACAACTTTCTTGCCCAAGACTGCCACGCTTTCTTACCAAAAGCGGACTCCACCAACATTTATTTACTTAAGTAAATCATAAGAGCAGAGAAAGACGTAACCCCTAGCTTAACCCTGTAACTGTTAATATAGTACGTAAGAAGAGACGCAGTTAAAGTGTCAGCAGTGCCTCAAATCGATGGACTTACAGTTCAAGACTTTCTCGATTATGCAAGAGGGTCTTCAAGACTGCTGCAATACTTGCCTGAAGAACGAGATTGGGTCCACCTTGACAGATAATGGATCTGCGATTTGCTCTTCACCTTAGACACCGACGGTGTCTCCCAGATGATTCATGATGCAATGCTCTAACGAAGAGAAAAGCTCGAGTAAAATAGATATCTCGTTATAGAAATGAGACCCGAGGTCGTGGACGCTCTCAGCAGATGCCTTAACTTTAGCAGTAAGTTTACTCTCTCTTAATTTCTTGTGTAGCTGAGCGAGGTAAGGCTGAGAATCTCGTTAAGGATTCATCTAAAAGAAAAAGAACCCGTGAATAGTTAGAGGAGGTAAAGGATTATGAAGATGCTTTGAAATAAGATAAGCAAGAATTCTTGCAGTAAACTAAAAAGTTGAAGCAATAACATGATAATATGGAAAGTGAGTTGCTTGACTTACGCAAGATGAAAGAGTAGTTTATGCAAGATGGTAACCTGTAGAACATGCAAAATCAATCTCCAAACATGAGACATTGAGTGCTGCTGCTTCTATTCCTCCACGATTCTCTATACGCTATTAATAGCAAAGACTTGAATATGATGAATTTCTTTAAAAAATTAAGATAAATCTCATATTCTTAATCTTGGTTTTCTCTCTGAATTTCTATGGTTTATGTCGCTTTTAAAGTGCCTTCTCTCACTCGAGCCTGCCTTCAACCATCTTTCCATTGTCTCTTCACTCTCTGGCAGCTCTGTATAAGTGCAAGTGAATGTTTTATCTCTAGCACTGCGACGAGTAACCAACTCTCAAGTCTTATTTTATTCTTTGATTAAGTCAAGCTTCTGTTAACCTTTCAATAATCTTCTCTTTGAACTTGCAGAACTGCTTTTACTTTTGGATCTCTCTCTGCTTTGAGCCTTAGTAATTTCATGCTGCTACCGCTTTAAACTCCTGTGCACCAATTGCTATACCTGCTCGAATGGTTTATCTTGAAGCACAGGGTTTTAACTCATCTTCTATTCAATAAGCTCTATGAGAGAAGGTTAATAAAAACCCAACTTACTTTATTCACCTTATTCTTCAATTTATTAAGGCCCCTTTTCTTCTTCAAGATTATCTTGCTTCACTGCTGCTGGGTTGCTTGCTTCACTGTAAGCTTTCTCAGTGAGAGATACAATATGTTGAACGATTTCTCTTACAATATTATCTTGCTCCTATTCATTTGAAAGCTCTGCAGAAATTTATTCTTAAGGCACCTGGTTTTATTCAATAAAATTTTCCATTGCTTCTAATAGATTTTATAAAATTGATTATACTTAATTGTGCTTGCGAGCAAGTATAAGCTCTATCTATTTCTTTTCAACTATAAGCAGCTGCTCTGCACTATCTTTAGAAGCTTGCTTATATAATACTAGCTGCCACCTGCCTTTAGTGTTAAGTCTCAAAATTCTACCAATGATTTATTCTTCAGATCTTTGTGAGAAAACATCAGCAATGACTAAATATGAACCACCATTTTAATCGATTTCATCATTAGTTTAGATATCTGTTCCTCTCCCCTGTGGCTCGTTGAGCAAGTAAACCCCGTAGTTTTTGCTTGCATTTCTCATTAAATACCTGCCTTCAAGCACAGATTCAATTGCAGTCGCCTAGGAGTGGTTGAAACTAATAAAATCAAAATCAGATTTCTTTAAACCTATTTCAATAGCACTGTAATTTGTTGAAGCCACTATTAAAACTGGTGAAACAGCTACTTAATCCTTTATGATTTCCTTGATTCTCTGTAAGTAATCTCCTTGATTTGAACTTACCAGCAAGTCTGATAACTAAGTTTTCTTATCTCCTTACAGTTTATCAAGGGTAGGGAATACTACAGGTGTGCTATGCAAAGCTAAACTAAGACAATTTTCTTCACCTAGAGAAAGATGACTTCCTGAAAATCCAATAATACTTCTTGCTTGCTTGTAAAAATTTAGCTGATTTATAATGTTGTCAGCGGAGCCATCGAAGAGAATCCAGTCGTATTCATCAATAAGCACGATGCTATCGTGCCACACACTCATGAATTTAGCAGCCTTCATTTGTTTCTTGAGTTGAGGTTGAGTGAAAAAATAAATGCCTGTACTTTTTGCAAAGAAATTATGGTTTGAATCAAGATCCATTGCACTAATAACTTTTTGAAATTTTTGATAATCTCTCTGCACTAAGTGCTCATTCTTGCCAACTATGATTACGGATAGCTTCGTTTTAAGAGCTATAAGAATGGCTAACGCAACGCAGATCAAGGTCTTGCCATTACCAATACCAAAATGTATTAAATGGTTTGCGTGCAAGTTTTCTCAAATATAGTTAATGCACAAAATTTGAGAACTATATAACTTAAAGCCAAGATTTTGCTGCAGCTTTTCTAAGTCATTACTTACACTTAACCTTTCATTCCTTGGCTATGAATTGAAAGCACGAGCTAACATGTGCGAGGTATTAGCGTTCTCAAAGAGTTGAAGTAAAGTCTACAATTGTTTTATCAGAGAAAGCCTCCATATTTTTGGGTAAGTGTAAAATTCTTTGAATTTCAGAGCAGTCGCCATTAAGGCAATTTTCAATGATGCTGTTGCTCACACTCACATTCTTTTCAATTTAAGCTTCTATGATTTGCTGCTGAAGCTTCTTGAACTACTCTACTTTGCCTACCCACTGCTCGTCTCTGCTCTGCAGCCTTTATGCAAGGCCTTTCATAAAGTAAACCATAATGTTTGAATCAATAACCTCTTACTTCTGTAAGAAAGTAGCCCTAGTAATTGATATATAATCTTTGAGAGCTTCAACTGTAGGAGAGCAAGAGAGAGCACAAATTCTTACGAAGTACTCTGTGTATTCTACAGGTATGTCTCTTATTAAGTGCAAGCCACAGTCTTGCTTGAGTAGAGTCATGAAAGGCACATTCAAGATAAAGAATGAAGTAGGTATTAGCTTTTAAACTTGAGAGTCGACTGCGAATAATTACCAAGTTTAACCCATTAATTGTATAATATAGGGGAGAGTAGAATCCAATTTCTGCACTGGTGCAAGCTGTTTAGTGAATGCTGCAACTGAATTAAAGAATACAAAGTTCGCTAAACCTAGAGCTTGTCTCGTATTAGGTGAGCGTATTAATAATAAGATTGATTCTTGTATTAATTCATCTTCGATTTATACTCTTTCTCCCATATAATAACCAAGAGCAGCTAAAAAGATACGTGGCTTTGAGTCTTCATCTAAATTATTATTGCTCTAAATTAAATCCACGAGCAATGAGAACAAGTTCTCGCTTAGTTTCTGGTCACTAACGTTCTCAAAATTGCTTAGGAAGGAGAAAAGTGACTGGGTGTTTCGAGTAACTATTTCTTGCAAAATGCAAGTCCTTTAATAATATTTAGAATTCTTGAAACTTTCGAAGTGCTTTATGAGATTCTCATGGCCAATGATCGAGCCATAGTTAATAAAGAGTTGAGGTAAGGGTTCTTTATTTTGATTTTAATCACTTGCAAAGTTGAGATTCGTAGCTTATTCACTCTCCTTAATCTCTTCGATAGCAGCAGTAACATCTAGAGGCTATGATACCACTGATTTACTCTAATAGCTGTGCTTGATCTTCTTTGGCTTTTTGTTATTTATATACTTTCTCACATACTACTTAAAATCAAAAGTTTTATTATAAGCTGCAAAATCCGCCTGCTACAGCAGCATTTTCAAGTTATAGTTATTTTATTGCAGAAATTCTTTAGCGCGGTTGATTTTATCGCTGTCTTGCGCATTTTAATACTCACACTTAATGCCCTTGGCTTTAAAATTTTCTTCAAAATTTCCATTGGCTTGATGATTTTCAAAAATCCAATCTGAGTTTGACTAATCGGGTGCCTCCTGCGGCACTTGCAAATCATTTATACCTTCTAAATAGAAGATAATATCGAAGATTTAAGCTTACCAGCACTCGCATTCAAAAGTTATTGAAGGTCGATTTCAGAGGTTTTCTAAAATCCAGTGGCTGGATTCATCTGATTTATGCTTAATTTTAATGATTAATTCGACTGGATTTTACTATTAAACCACTGGATTATTAAAATTTCGACTGGATTATTGATCCTTAACTATATGAAAAAACACTCTTTTGCTTATATCCTCCGGATTTATGGCTGACTCACTGCCAAACCAAGACAAATAATGATTATTCACTATAACTCATTAAACGAGTAGCTTAGAGTTGCCTGGAGGTGGGTGGTTGAAGAGCTGTGATAAATTTTAGGAATTTTCAAGATGGGCCAAACCCAAAATTGGCTTTTTGAAAAAATGTCGAAACCGCGGCAAATTTCGAAATTCAAACCTTTCCCCGTCCATAACTGAATAATGGCCAGTAGAAATGTGAAGACGAGAATATCTAGAAGTTAATGGCACCCGAAATCGAAAATTTGGGTCTTCAGTTTTGACCCTAAAAAATGCTTTTTGGCTTAAGCCAAAGCACTGGATTATAGGGGTCAGACCGGTATAATAGTATACCAATGTTGAAAAATCTCGAGAACGGCCCCGACAACCTACTGGATTTCAAACTGCTCTGAACTTAAAATTAAAAATCACACTAATCTAATCATATTAATCTAATCATATTCAAACTTTGTAAGAGCCGTGATAGTGCCAACCCTTCTTTTTGCATTCTCGATATCGGCTCCCTCAAATTAAGTTAAATTCTGTCCTTTTAAATTTCCTTATTTATCGATATACTTAAAACTTTTTATTAACTTACAAATTCTATGTGTACATACGTTTTGGGGTTTATATATATATATATATTAGTACCCTTGTTGATAAATGACTAGCAACCAAATTTTAAAACTGAGTATTTAAGACTTTTAATATTATTAATCAAAGTTAAAAATTATTCATTCTAGCTGTTGCACTGAGACTCCATGTATAAGACATAGCCATACAAGAAGGACCACTACGAGCCGCCTCTGACCTCGTCCTCAGTGCAGCTGTCGCCCTCCGTGCTGCCGCCGGGGATGGACATTGAGATGGGCGAAGAGCCTACGATTGGATGGTGGGAGCTGGCCCCGAAGATTGCATGTCTACTGTAAAGCATCTCCCTCAGAGAGCACTCCATTCAAAGCTTCGTCTAGATCTTGAAGACTCTCTTCAACGAACACACAGTCAATCACCACTGGGTCCAACATTTAGAAGGAGATCGAACGCCATACTGGAAAGCAGAGCCTTGAGCTTGCATTGAGGACGCCAATCGAGAAAGAAGGGGACCCTATAGGAGCCTTAGATCCTGCGGTTGGTGATAAGAAGCAATCCGAGTCGTTAAAGGGCGTGCCCAAGGTTAGAGGTGGGGGCCCTATTTAATATCGACGTTAAAACTAAATCAAACAAACTACTATTAACAAGCACATGTTCTCTTCACTCTAAATGGAATTCACGCAAACGAATCACTCGCCCTCAGTACTGTCCTTTGATGGATGTGCAGATCCATCTGAAGGAGTGTCATCATGGGGTGGTGACTTACCTTATAATAAGAGAGACGTTAAGAGACCCCAAATACCTTGTTATAGAGGTCCTCTCGATCAACTGCACTGTCCCCACCATGACCTGGTCCCTCCTGATGTACTATACAAAGGGGTTTAAGCACTCAAATCATCTGCATGACTTACATTTCGTTCACCCTTTAGAATTGCACTTAGGAAATAAGAGTTGATTCGCTTGAGGCTTGGCAGGTGCGCCACGCAGTCCTGCGTTAGAAAGAGATACAGATTCCGCTTGCTGTTGAGCTTGGTCTGCACTTCCAGGTAGTTCAGTTGCAATTACGACATCGATTTCGCTAATAAGATTATCTACTAACTAAGAGATTCGCGAAAATTTGTCAGATTGACACAGGACTCTTGAGCCTCCCTAACAGTAAAATTATTTGTAATACTATACTTCTTATAGTAACAATGAGATTCCGCTGAGCCGCTTGCAGACCCCTTTGGAGGAAGGAGCCCTCCCGGCAGAGGAAAAGCACTACATCCACAGGGCAAGGGCACTCCCAAGGGGTTTTGGGGCAACAACTGGGCAAGTATATCATAGACCTGGCTGTGCAAATATCGCGCATGGACATGCGCTGGCTCTCACAGGGGTACCTGCAGGCATTAATCGCCGCCCTCAACCACCTGGGCCTCGAGAATGTCTGATTTAAGGATTAACTTTTAGAAATTTGCAAGTCATTTGGGGGGGACTCAAAGGCCTTTTTCCAAATTCTGATGCTTGATTATCTCTGCCCCCGTGATAGATGTCTGAGTCGGAACTTCCACCGTCGTGAGATAGACCGAGGTGGTTCGAGTGGTGCCACTGGCCGCCCGCCAGGCTCGAATTTAACCCCCTTATCGACTGCAATACATTTTTCAAAAATAACCTTTTTGCAAATATCAAAAGTAAGTACCCCCCTTCCCCAGATTTACTTGTCCCTTTTAGTGCAGAGTAGATGATGAGACTAACTCAGGGAGATCGAGGCAAAGGGTGTCCGCTACATCAAAGGGGAGAGGGCCCGCGAGGCAAAGCGATTGAAGGCGTCAGAGACACAGAGTCAATACGTGAGCGTGGAGGAGTCCGAGTAGATCGAGCAGTTGCTTCAGACCAAGGAGAAGCTCGACCTAATCTTCAAGTACATTCAGGAGCTTGAGACACATGAGGAGCTGCCCAGATACGAGAAACTGATGAAGGCTACCAGGGTACCCCCCAACCATCAAGAGGCGGTGATCATGGCCTGACACTGGCATATTGCGACAAAACAGCCACGAGGAAACCTCCAGCACTTCAAGCAGGACCTCAAGGACGACTACAAGAGGATGAAGCCCAAGGCATGGAACCAGCTCACCAAACATCAGAAGCTCCAGAAGAAGCAGGACATGCTGCAGATCATGATCGACACCTCCGAGGACCAGATAGGCGATCATCTCAAGGTCTACACTGCCTGCCCGCTCCTACCCATCACCGTGCTCACCAGACTCATGAACGAAAGCACCAGTCGCGAGGTGCAGAAGCTCAAGTAGTGGCACACCGAGCACATCGCCCCCGTGGCCGCCAAGATCAGGAAGGGAAAGCAATCCCAGGAGTTCGTTGAATTTGTGGAGCCCCTAATCAAAGAGATTACCAGAGAGTTCAAAAAGTGAAGATTTAGTATTTGGGTAATTTAATTAATTAAAGCATTTGGTTTGTATTTGATTTTCATTTCTCCATATTTTCACAATCTTTTATATATATATTATAAACAGCAAACATATATCCTTAAATTAACGTTCTATAAGCAGAGAATTTTATAGAAATCATATTTTTATTATTAAGAGTCATATTTTTAATTTTTATTTTTTTCAGGATTTTAACTATTTAATTAGTTATATGACTTTGATAGCCTTATATGACACATACCAAAATTAATATTAGAATTTTCTATTAATATTTATACATTCTACTTTAATATCTGAGATTTCTAGCATGCATCAAATTAAGTCAAATATTATTGATATATAAATGTTCTATCAGATACCCCTCCCGAAACACCTTTCCACCCTCCTCCAAACATATTTATTTAAAAAAGGATAATTTTAGATCACTAATATTTTTGAATTATATTGAGTGAAGATGATTTGAGAGATTAAAATTTTTGAAATATTATCAATCCTTATATATATTTTATATTTTTCTATGGAAGCAAATGCAAAAAGAGGTAGACAGGCGTTATGAAATTAAATAAAAATCAATTAAATAATGATCTTAGCATTTCATAACAAAAAATGTCATGAACGAAATAGATTAAGGACTCGAGTATAAAAATTTCAAATGAAAAGGTAATTTAGGAGGAATGCAGTGTGAATATCTAGGTTAGTACATATAAGGAAAATATAATTCATTATAAACATTTGAATTTTTGCCAATTATTTTTTAACTTTAATTAAGATCTAAGAAAATTTACAAATATTTTCCCTTAAAAACTTAAAATGGATGTTGGGTGCGTTTGAATTAGGTTTAGAGTGAACACATTGAATATGATAGATATTAAATACTATATCTCCGATGGTTTTTGTATAAAAAGTACTGTTTTTACAAATAAACTGAATTAAAAATATCTTAAAACTCATAAGCCAAACATGTTACCCAAATATTTAAATAAAGGCCTTTTGATTATTGGGGTGTAATAAATCCATGTTTTTAAGAATTATTACTATTATTTAATTCATTACCAAATTAATACAAATGCTTATGCCAGGTAGATAAGAAGATATTTATATAAAATATTAAGTGAGCTAAAATAAGAATTTTTTTAAATAAATTAAAAAGTGATTTGTAAACAAATTGAATGAGGAAATGCATTTATTTATAATAATTTTTTTCCAATTAGATATAATTTTGTATCTGTTTTGATTTAGCATTTTTGATATATACTGATATGATTGGAGTATATAGAATTTTTCAGTTAAAAATTCCTTCTTGTAATTAAAAAAATTTATAGCTTTATACTTAATGTAATGTTTTGAGATTTTTAAAAAATATTAATAATGGTGAGAAATGGACGTCAATACCCCTAAAAATGACAAAATGACTCCTCCATAATTTTTGAAAATTACTATAAAAATTGCGTTCCAGTGTAAAACTCTTTCTCAGGAGTGTTTAAAATAAATACAGCTTTATCTGGGTGTATAAACTTGATGTTATTAGTGATAGCTCTCTTCACTTAATCATATATTAGGTTAAAATTATTACTATAAAATGGTACTGTAAAATTAATCACTCTGTTGACATACTTGAAAGTAATATTTTTCTCTAAAAATATTAGCGATTCCTTAAGGAGAGATGCGCATGTCAGGATACTTTCGATGGAGCATCACAACTCTTTTGTCAAGTGGAAAGTGCACAATAATTAAATTCTTCAGTCGCAGAAATAGTAATATGAACCCGTGAAAACTTTATTTTCTTCAAGGATGTCTTCATATGCCTTATTAAAATGCTAAATAACTAGCAAGCTTTAATACATAACAGTTGGCACTCTTATGTCATTGCTTCAATAACTGCATAATTCAGTATAGTTTTTCATAAGTCTTTCTTTAATACTTGTACCATATCTAAATTTAAGCTGTAAATCTAAATATTTCTGACTCATCATGAAGAGACCCAAAATTTTAGTAATTTCAATTTTTTTATTTCACATTTTGCCTAATTTCTCAACTACACCAAATTAGACTCGAACAATGTTTAAAACAAATAAAATCACTAAAACATTTAATACAGGGGTTTTGAATGAATTGCCCAAGTATCACGTTTTAGTTAATATATTTGCATTCAGGAACTATTTGAGTCATTATATCAAGAAGTTAGATTTCTAAAAAAAGAGTATTTTGCTATAATTTAAATATTTTATATTTATTTCGAGTTTTGCGGTCTTAAAAAATTTTTTTTTAAGTGTCTTTAAAATTTTCGCATTATTTTTTTTAAATCAGTTAATAGAATAAGTAATTAGATACTATTATACAACAAAATTGATGAAGATATATTTTTTAGTGCTAATAATATTTTTAAAAAATACTAAATCTCTTATTTAATAATTATAAATTTTATACAAATCAATCATAATTATTTTAATAAAAGTATAATTATATTTTTTCTTACATTTATTAGGTATAAACTAAATGAATAAAATATCTGGTATATAAAATCTAAGATAATATTAATTTTGCAATGAAAAAGGGTATAATTCAATCTTAAAAGTTATATAAATATTAATACTATGACTATATTAATTCTATGACCTTAACAAATTAATTTTAACTTTTCTTGTTTGAACTAACTAGGGCAACTAATAATCTTAAAACATTGATAAAATTTTTGAATTGTAATAGTATTGATAATAAATGCTATATAATAAACTATTACTATCTTAATAACTTAAAAGGATTGACACAATTTAATAGACTTAAGGCAATATTATATTATAATCTAATAGCTTCTTCGGGAATTTAAAAAGAGAGCATATAAAAAGATTATTTACCTGAACTTTGTGTATAATAGCTTATGTTTTTAACAGTTTTTCAATCGTTCATTTTATAAAGTTGTTATATAAAAGTTTAAAGTTCCTCCATTAATAATTATTAGGAAGCATAAGTTAAAATGATCAATAATGCTTTGCAATTAAAAATAGAGTTCTAAGTAAATGTTAATACATTGTTTTAATTATTCTTTTTCTTTGACAATATTTAAAATTTACAGATATATTGAATTCAATCGAATCAATTTAATATTTATAAATTTTTAATTATAATCAATCTAACTAATAGACGATACAGACATCGATTAAAATTATAAAATATTAAATAAAGGGTATATTTATCAAAATATTTTCAGCCACCACATAAAGCTGACTCCCCATATCCAATCATGTCGCTATGATTCCATCAATGACTTTTTATTAAAATCTAAAAATTCACTAAAAAATCTAAAAAATGTCATAATTACAAAACACAGAAGTATTTAATTAATAGAATTTCTGAATTAAAATTATTTCAAAATTTTTTATGCATCCCAATCGAACCTTGAAAAGAATGCTTAAGATCAAGGAATTGCTTTTTAATTTGAATTAATATATCATAATAATCAAAAATAAGATTAAATAAAGTACCTTTAGAAAATAGGTGACTCAAATCTACTTTATAATTTTTAATAAATTCTTTTATCTATCCATTTAATGATAAATATTCACATTTGATAATTTAATGAGATTTTCATAATTATTGTAGAAATTAATATGGAAAATTAATTAATTAAAATAAATAAATAAATATTAATTTAAATTATTGGAAGTTAACTTTGTTGAAAACTAGACAAAATGAGAAATGTTTAATAAAATTTTTAATTAGCTGGATTATACTACTGGCGGTACTATTTTATCTCATCGTAGAAGCGAGATAAAATAGTACCGCCAGTAGTATAATCCAGCTTATTAAAAATTTTATTAAACATTTCTCATTTTGTCTAGTTTTCAACCAATAATTTAAATTAATATTTATTTATTTATTTTAATTAATTAATTTTCCAATTGAAAATATATTTCTACAATAGTTTATAAGATTAGAATAATTTATTATTAGAGAAGGGTGGGAGATTTATAAAGAAATTACCCTAATATTTATTAATTATAGGAAATAAATATAGAATAAAAAAGATAATACATAAATTAATGCTTGATATTTTAAAAATTTTAAATTATAAATTAATTAATAAAACATTAAAATCCCTTTATATTATTGATAAATAAGATTAGCTTTCTGAAAATTAAACAATAAAACAATATATTATTTATTTTAATAGAAGTATAAATTTTATTAAATTTTTTAATTGCATAAATGATTTAATTTATCAATAAATCAAGGATTTATACTAGAGTATACTACTTACCCTGCCTATGATGATATCTTAAAATCAAAATAAATTCCTCTTAGTAGATAAAAAGTTATAATATTTATTAATTATTATTATTAATTGTATGTGTTTATTATTTGGAAATGATTATCAGACTATATTTACAATTTTTTGGGGCATTGCAACCAAAACACCAAGATATTAAAATTATCTAAAACCTACAAAAATCTCTTAATAACTTACTTTAACTTATTAAAAAATGTCTCTAATGATATTTTAAAAAGACTATTTCGCAATAAAATTCAAGCATTTATTAACTTAAACTGATCTATAATTATATTTATTAAATATTACAAATTTTTTGAATGGATTTTTCATATTTTTATTTTTAATTTTAATATTGTCTTTTTAATTCTTAAATAAAGAGTGGTTATTGAATCAAAATAGAGGAGAATTTATCTAAATTTTGATTTAATGTAGAATTCAAGACAGCATAACCACTCTTTATTTAAGAATTAAAAAGACAATATTAAAATTAAAAATAAAAATATGAAAAATCCAATCAAAAAATTTGTAATGTACAATAAAATTATTTATAAATCAGTTTAAGGTAATAAATGCATGAAATTTATTGTGAAATAGTCTTCTTAAAATATCATTAGAGACATTTTTTAATAAGTTAAAGTAAGTTATTACGAGGTTTTAGATAATTTGAATATTTTTTAGGATAAAATTCATTTGACTCCTATGTGAGCATTATCAAAAATTAATATAAAATTTTGCAATAAAAAGTCAACAAAGAAATTTAAATGCAGCTTTAAAGAGTGTAACAAGTCGTATATGAGGTCTCACAGACTTTAAATGCAATAAAATTAACTATTATAAATTTGAAAAAATCAGTAACAATTTATTATTAACAATTGGTATTATTAACTAAGAAAGTTAATAGATAGGTTGCCCTTTATGAGTCGTAATTTAAAGAAAGGGTTCAAATAACTCACTCTAAAATACACTAAAGGGACAAAACAAACAACTTCTTTTTGAAGATAATGGGGGTGACTAATAAAATAATAGATAGATGAAAGTTAAAAGCATCTTCTAAATTCAGAGTTCGGATAAGAAAACTTAGTAGCCTCAACCCCCCATTAAAACATCGGTTAACTTTGACAACATTTAGTTGCAAAGAAATAACATGAGATGGACTTCACTTCCAGCAATCATGAAAGCTAAGACGGAAACTATACTTAATCAAAAAATAAGTAATCGATGAAGTCTCTATTAAAGAGACCAGTCTGTTTTCCCTTGTCTAGAAATGTAGAGACACTACGGATGTCATACTAAACGAGTCGATTCCACTTAGTCAGGAAGAGCTATAGGGATAATAAATTAAATGTCTCAACGCCTTCCAAGCACACATAAACCTTCACTTTGTCATGATCCTTAAAATCCAAAAATATAACCAAACCAAAGAGCTAGGGCATGTCCACGACATTGCGATAGCAACAAAGAACAAAAACTTTGAATATCACTTCAGAGAAGAAAGATTCTAAGCCTTAATCCACTAATTTGCTTTAACTATCAAATACCCCTAGGTGATATAAGAATCAACCTTCAAAGCTGCAAACCTAGCTATTAAGTCATTAGAAAACTTAGTCAACCAAGGACGACTTAAACACTAGCCCCTTCCACACTAAGCTAGATAACAACAACAAGTAGTGAATGAACTAAGAGAGAGATCAGCTTTTGAAGATGTAGAGATGCAGGAAGATGCTCCTGTAAAAATTGACACGTCGGTTAAACCAGGAAACAAACCTAAGTTCAAACCAATATCTAATGACGTAACACATCAGAAAAGTCTGACCAGTATACTTACGTCTGACCAGATCAGCACAGAAATTAAATTGAACCTAGAAAAAGTTCACATCATAAACGAAGTCAATCACAGAATGTAGAAGCAACTCTAATTCAAAGTACTAGGAAATGTAAACTATCAGATGGATGACTTGATCTTAAAAAACTTATCATTATAAGCTAACTAATAAGTCAAATGGTACTTTGCTAGAACAAAAAACAAATTTTGGCATGAATTAAACACTGAAGAAAAAGAATTTAAGAAATTTGTTACCCCAGACTTCACAAAAACAAATCTCAATCTCTAAAAATCGACCTCATTAAACACCATGATTGTACTCTATGTGGACGCCAAAAGTTATGGAATAGACCAACTCAAAAATCAAATCTTCCCACACCTTTAACAAATCTCAATGTTCAGGACCAAACCAAAGAGTGTCCAAATAGGAGGTACATATAAAATTGAACTGAAATTCAGAAAAGGGGAAGATATGAGTGTCTTCCTATACAACTGGCACAAAGAAAAAGTGACCAACAGCAAATTTTGGAAAGGAGTCACAAGATGGAAGAGAAAGAAGATACTAGATATCCATATTAAGTCAAAAAAGAACTACGGAAGACCAGATTACCTAAAATGAAAAGGGCTTGACCCTATATATATATTAAACATATTATTGATCGGGGGTCCCCAGAGACCTCAATGTGATCGTATTATTATTATTATTATTAACATTTGGAATTTTCTTTATTTTTAATATTTATTTTTAACTTGATTAGTATATGGTTAAATAATAATATTTTTAGTAAGAAATATATTTATTGTTTTTATTTCAATTGATTTGGATACTTAATTTTGTGAAAATATTTTGAAAAAATAGATTCACCTCGATTTTATGATGTAATGAGGATAATTGTAAGCAGAAAATTCTGCTAGAATTAATTATATACAGAACTATTTCTATAGTTATGAAAAAAGTTAAATACATCTAAAATATAATAATATTAATAAATTAAACTTAATTTTTCTCATTTAATTTTACTTCAGCATTAAAATTTAAATTTGTATGTATTATATATGCACATTAGAACTTTTCACCTGAACTAAGATTATTTCTCCCTTAAATTTAATTTAGACTAAAATAAAAATATATAAATTTAAAGAATATTAATTCAATCAAAGAACTAAATACATATTTCAATAGTATGTCACTCAAACACATAAATTGAGATTTTAATATTGAAGGAAAAGAAGTAATATAATACAAGTTAAATAAAAGTTTAAATCATAATGATTAGCATTTTCAGAGGCATACTATCAATATAAAAGTTAATAAATTATGTTTATTAATATTGAGAAAATATATGAAATATTTATGAAGCAGAATTATCATTTTGCAGATAGAAATTAAAAACCTGATTTATATTTTCTTAAAGAATAAAAAAATCAAATTTTTAAGGTTTTATATTGGATTATATGATTTACTATATACATTATTTCTTCATGATAACTCAATAGAATATAACAATATTTTCAATTATAGATATATTTTCCAAAATATTTAATGATAGTGCAATAGACATGGAAGTTATAAAATTATTATCAATTAAATTAAGCTTATGAATTTTATTTTACTTTTTTATGGAAATATAGTAAGATGATAGAATATTTTTAAAAAAATACTTCATTATATAATTTTATTCTTAGCTTAAATTAATAAAGTAATTATATTTTAGTTCTTTTAACTAACTATATTTTACAATACTATTGCTTATAATTAAAATTAAAGGGAAATCACTTAAAAATCACTACATTAAATAAATTTTTTATAAATTTCAATAATATTATTATCCTATGAAAAATAAATTGGAAATTGCATAATAAAATAAAGTAAAAAAATATATTAAATTTATTTAAAAAAATAAATAGATAATTTATGATTTAATAACAGATAGGAATAAAATATATATCAGTTTAAAAAAAAAATTAATAATAACTTTATATATTCACAAAAAGCAAAACCTTTAGTTATTTATGGATAATGTTCTTTCTAAGGATGTACAAAGAAGTTCGCTGAAAAATCAAACTTGATTGTTCATTATCGCAAACACACAGGGGAGAAACCTTTTAACTGCAAATATTGTGAGTCAAAATTTAGCTCTATGGGAAACTTCCATGATTAACAATTTTATATCTAAATAAAATATTATAACTTATCTATTCATTTAACTTATGAAAAAGATATAATTTATCATCAAATTATAATCTAATTTTTTAAATATTTTTTATGATCACGAGAGAAGGCACTTAAACATAAAGTAATTTATTTAATCATCTCTTTAATACATTTGATTAAAAAATATTTTAGACTATATCAATGTCTTGGATGCAAAAAACTTTATCATCGCAAATATTAGCTCAAAATTATTGATTGTTTGTAGTAATTATTTAATATATAATTTGCTTTATCATATTTTATACTCGAGTCTCATATTTAGAAAAAACACTCGTTGAGTCAATACGAGAAATATGTGAGTCGGCTTCCAATTAAAGATAATTCAAACCTCAAAACCATTCATACTTTTAAATGAACTATTTTAAGAGAATTATTTTAGTACATAAATTAGTAGGAATTTGTTTGAGAAAATTTAACTATACATTTCATATGCATTTTTGCGATAACTTTAAAACTGAAAAATTCTATTCATTTAATAAATTTTATGCTCTTGTCTTAATTTCGTTTCGATTATAATCTAATCAGACATCTTCTCATTAAGCCTTTTATTTGATTTGGATTAAATATTATTTAAATATTTTATGCATTTACAAATATGTAAATCATTCTTGGCATTTATTTTCAATTATTTTTCTTACCATTCTAAATGGATACTTTATACCGCATACTATAAAATTAACCTCTTAATTAAGGTAATATTTTAATATACTTACGAAGATTTTTATATATAATTTTACGTATTAAAAGTCATGTTATTTAGATTCTCAAATTTAAGAAGGAGAGCATGATAATCTCCAACAATATCATTATATATAAATATAGTTAAATGATTTAATATTCTTAGGATAATATTTTATTTTATAAGGCTTGAGTATAATCGGTTAATTCTAAATTTATTTTTTAATTTTAGAGAAACATTTCATTTTCATGAGTAAATAATATCAAAAATGCTTTATTATAAATATTAGAGACTATACAATTTTTAGTTAAAGATAGATTATTGTAGGACTATAATTGCTTTATGAAAGTATTTTACATTAAATAAATAAGAATTTAAATTATTGGCAGTTTACTTTCAAGAACCAAAACAATATGGTAATTTTTTGATAGGCAATTTAAAATTAACTGGATTTACTATTGAGGTACTATTTTATCTCATCGTAAAAGCGAGATAAAATAGTACCGCAATAGTAAATCCAGTTAATTTTAAATTGCCTATCAAAAAATTACCATATTGTTTTGGTTCTAGAAAGTAAACTGCCAATAATTTAAATTCTTATTTATTTAATGTAAAATAATTTTCCCAAAGCAAATATAGTCCTACAATTTTATAAGACTTCTTTTTCTTAGATTTATAGTTTGATTATAAGTAACTGACTTGCTAAATCTTAAAGCCATACTATACTATTAATTAACCATGACCTATTAAAAAAATCCTAAATAATAGATAGACACCAAAAAATGTATTTAAATTATTCAATTTAATTCCGATTTGAAGTTCAATACCTTATCTTTAAGAGTAAATTTGTTTAAGCAGCGTTCTTAGATCGATTTTATGCAAACTATTAAAATTTATTATTAATAATTTAGATGAATAATTAAGCTTCAAAGTCAATTATTCTTAAATGAACTTAGAATAGTATAAATCGCCTTAACTACTTAATATAAATTACTAATTAATTATATATTTATTTAGGGAATACGATTTAACTTAGCTCATTTCTCAATAAAACTTATAAACTAACAGAAAGATGTTATGGGGTATGAATTATTCTGGCAACTAATTTGTGAAGATCTTGCTTAAAAAAAATGAATGTGATGCAATCACAAAATAATAACTTTTATATTTTTTATTAGTTTGATAGATGTTTAATTTTATTTAGAATTAAGACCCCCAAAACTACAAAAATTATTTTATTTTATATGGGAAATTGAGATTTATTTTAATTTATTTAATTTCATATTTTATTGTTAAAGATATATTTAATTATATATTTAAATTATTATAAATGTAAATTCTTTACTTTTATATTTAAAAATTTTCATCCACATACAATATAATATAGGAACACTCTTACTTAAATAAAAATTTTGTACCTTAATAACATATTGAAATCTAAAATAAGGGGGTTTTGGGGTTTTAAATTGTCTAAGAGCATAATAATTTACACAAGACCTCAAGGAAGTTGAAAATCTAATCCTAATTTGTGAGTCATAATTTAAAATTTATTCATATGATATTTATTTATATATTATATATTGTATTGGAAAATATAAATAAATAATCAAGTAAACTAGGAGGATTTTTCTAAGCAAAAATAATAATTGCTAGACTTCCCAGATTTCTAATAGAGCGATAAGGAAGTATAAAATTATATAAAATATTTGAAAACTTATTGTGATACTCGTTTATATTTAGTTATTTTATTTTTTTCTATTAATTAAAAAATTTAGTTGGGCGACTCTAGAGCTTATTCTACATTAGTAATCTAAATCAAGGTTATTTCTATAGTTATATACTAATTTAATTTTAAAATAAAGTCGCAAGATACAAAAAACCTTTTTTTAAGAATCAAAGTTATTCCTAAAAGTACAAAGGGTTTAGTTAAATCTAAAATTCAATAAAGAATAACTCATATTTTTAATTATTATAATTAGCATTAATTTTATTTTTTTCAGCTTTAAAAATAATTATTTATAAATATTTAATGAAAATCATTTATTTTAAGACAACATCTTGAACTTATCTTTTCTACCCTTAATACAGGTATGTTATTCTTAAAATAGGCTATTCGTGCATAAGTCTCTTTTTTTATCTAAATTTTGAGTATTGAAGCTATGTAAACTTTAAAAACCACTTTAGTTTCAGAGCCCCAGAATTTTTATTTCATAGCTTTATATAATCTGACAAAAAATTATAAATAATATGTACTCAAGCGCCTATAATATTTTATAATGATGATAGAAATTAATAAAATATATTGTCGTCAAGAAGTACGGGTGCTTTCTAGCTAGACTAGGAAGTCAACTAAAATAATTAATCATCTTCAATAATTAAATAATAAATAATAATTAATATAAGTTTTTAATAAAATATACTAAAAATAATTAAGTATTTAAATAGAAATTGCATTTTAATTTTCTCATATAAATAAAATTTTAATGCTTAAAAACTTTAAACACAATTTTATTTATAAATTTTATCTCTAAATTAAATTTAATATTGAATTTAAAATTAATAAATTGATTAATTATTTATATAAAATCTTCAGAGAAAGTTATTAGAGATTTAATTTTTTTAATTATTCTAATTTATCAATATTTTAATAAGATCTCGATTAATAATTCTAGAGTAAATAAGCAATATTACAAAACCCAATAATCATATAATTTATTTTAGTCCTGAAAAATTAATAAATATAATTTTTATTGAAAAAAAACATAGAATAATGTTAATAAAAATTTTGAATATAATTTAAAAATCCTATATTAAAAATATCTCATCATAATTAATTGAATTAAGAATATATTAATTCGGCTTCCTTACTAGTTTATATAATCGAGAATAAAATTAATTAATTATCTTCATTATAGACTGATTTATTAAATATTTTTTATTAGTTGATTGAGATTGGAAATATGAAAATAATCTATTATTTTAAGCAATAAATTATCTATTTGAACTTAAAATATATATATTCCAACTCTATGCTAAAAATAAAATTTATGCCGTTTTTAAAAAATAAATATTCATTTTACACCAATAGTGGTTTAAACTTATCACCTTGAATATTGATAAAACCCCAAGAGTAATTTTTTAAGCAATCGTGAGTATGATAAATTAATAAATGCACTCTAATAAATTTAATAACTGAAAAAAGTGAAACCACATTAGGGGAATTGCAAAAGTGGGTGGAAAGTGAAATTAAAAAGTGATTTATAAACCCTTAATTTAAACTATTAAACGATTAAATATTTTTAATTACAAAACATGGCAGACTTTGTTGCTGTCGACTCTTTCAGCTAACATTGAGCTAGTGGGGCGACCTTAAGGTCATTTTGTTGCCCTTCGAAATCTAGGGGGAACTTGGGCGCTCGGGGCACACAGCACACGCCCTGGCGAAGTTGCGCGCTGCGATGATAGGAAGCATTATCCATTAGCAGGATGGAGTGGGCCCTCCCGTCTTTGTCTTGCACATCCAAATGCTAAATGAGATCCACCATGAAGACCAAGAAGGTGTGGGAGATAGTGCAACCCACACTCACATTGAAGATGAAGGTACCCCGATTGGAGGCAGCCGCGGTTATACAGAGGCGGCTGATGCGTTTCTGCGAAGACTGGACATTTTGGCTGCCCTTGGCGATCCAGGAATGGCTGCGATTATCAGTTTTCTGGATGATGGTCTCGTCGATGTTGTATATCGTGAAGCCCGAGCACGAGGCCTGAATGAAGTAAGCAGCGGCGATCTGGTGCTTGAGCCGCGACCTCAAGTTATTGTGGTTGGGAGTGAGATGGGAGATCTTGTGGTAGCTCATGTGCAACTCGTGCCTCAGGAACCTGCTGATGCGATAGGGGGAAATGCGCACTCCCAGCCGCTGCTGCAAGCTCTGCAAGATGCCTCTCGTGGTGATGACCCCTTTGCTCTCCTCAATGTGCGCAATGATTGAGTCAGCCTCTTCAGCTGTGAGCAGCGTATTCTTTCGACCCCGCTTTGCAGGTAACAGCTTGCCATCGGAGTGAGCGGCATCCTGGAGTAGCCTCCTGACATGATAGCGACTGGTGCCCCCGAGAGTGGCTATAGAGGGCAGGCTGAGGCCTTGGCAGGAATAGAACTCGGCCAGTACCATTTTGCGACCCCATTCCTTGGGGAGGTCAAGAGCCTTCAAATGACGAATCAGACTCCTGCCATGAAGAGGCTACCAAGATAGGGTGATATGAGGAGCAGCTAATTACTCCTACCAGATCTCACTAGCGACGCTTTCCTAAAGGGGTTCTTGTTGAATGTAGCCTCCTTAGGAGGAGCGCTAGTCATAGCGAGGGCAGTGTATTAGTGCTATGTCTCCTCATCAGAGTCGTTGGACCCCACTTCTTTGGCAAGGGAGTTGCGCGTAGATAACATGCACAAGCACAGTTGCCGACTAGGTGAGCCTCCTCGATTTCCTCTGTATGAGTTGCAGATTTCTTCAAGTGCTATTACGAATTCATTAAGAGATTTCCTCTGGATCACAGAGCTTTTCCTCTTAAGCCCAAGCCCCTTTTCCACTCTATGCCTGAATTAGAATCCTGAGGCGCAACTGGAGGAGAGGGTTAAAAGCCCCACTGGTGAAGTGGGGTCCAACGACTCTGAT
>ARYC01005059.1:0-31774 GCA_000711775.1 Oxytricha trifallax
TTAAGCAGGTAAGCACGACAAGCAAGCAGCTATTGCGAATACTAGGAGTTGTTGCATCGAATCGCTATAGTAGTACACACCCATCGCAACGGTGCGCGACAAGCCAACCAACGCCTAGGCAAATATGGGGTCTTGGCAAGGAATCTCTCAATCGCGAAGGAGGCGACCAAGCGGCAGCAGTTCTCCATGAGTTTCGTGGCGGCCATCACCAAGGACACGTTGATCTCGAGTCAGGTCATCGAGGGCGCGTTCGACGCCATGCTGTTCGAGAACTTCCTCTATCACACACTGCGCCAGCTGCGCACTGACAAGGACCTCGCGTTGAAGAGGATCGTGCTGCTCATGGACAACGCAGTCATTCACAAGTATTCGGAGGTGCTGGCTACAGCCAGGAAGTTCAAGGTGAGAGTGCTATTCAACGCCGAGTACTCGCCCTGGCTCAACCCGATTGAGCAGTTGTTCTCCTACATCAAGAGGCACCTTCGATAGGAGTAAGCAGACAGCAAGTAAGTATAGTAAGCTTAACCCAATGTAGGATCCACCTCGTAAAGCGCCTCTCGGAGATACTGAAAGCCATGACCAAGACTGACGTGAACAAGCTCTGGGCCTTCAGCGTGAAGCAGTGGTGCAGCACCATCAAACACGGCTTCGTTTGAAGCAAATGTTGGCAACAATCGACAACCTACCAATAGTGGCCAGATTGGGCAAGAATCGCGAAGACTAGCGTGATATTGATTAGATTAGCGATTATAACGAACTATTACATATTACACTTTTAAGTTTAAATCTAAATCAATCAAACCTTCCAAACCATCACAACCTCCCTCGCTTGCGCGCATTTGAGAAACCAACTTCGTTGCTATAGCCAATCACCTTCGTTTCGTTCCATCCCATAGCATTCCTAGCCATAACGAAGATGAATCACTACGTTTTGCACCCATTAGCATTGAATTGTTCATTTAACATTCTCAGCTCTCACTCCCACCATCATAAAGCACTCTCATCGCAGTATATCTCCAGTAGCTGCTAGTATTGGCACCAATAGCTTAGTGAAGTTGTCAACTAATGCACTGTAAGCGTTAGAATAGAGTTCAACAACAAAGAAGTCGATTTGAAGCTAAGTTATTGGTTCTATAGCTAGATTTGCTGCTTACTATCACTATTAGCAACATTTTCGTTCTTGATCATTCGAACAGCCTGGGACTTATGACCAAGTTTTAAATATTTAATTTCTAATTAATTTATCAAAATTCCTATCTTTTTCTATTTTATCAATAATCTCTGCCATGAAGCTCATTTTATCTTGGCTTTCTTGTAGTTGATGAAACTGACAGTTTAAAATACTTAGGATGAGTTTACAGTAAGTGGTTTAACAGAGTTGTAAAGTTATAAGAATCTTAAAATAAAATTAATTAAAAAAAAGAGATGATTTTCCACAGCCAGAGGGACCAGAAATAATCAAAGGCTTCAGCTTATCAATTATTTTAGAATTATTTGACATTTTATTAAATCTATTTTATAATTTTTGAGGTCTAAATAAAATTTAACCTTCATATAATCCTATTCATTCTGGCTATATGAGTGCTACTAAGGTGGGGCTTCATAAATAGATTAAATAGTATATTGTATTAAATTCAATTAGCAAGCTTGTTAATAAATAGGTATTAATATAAGGTAAATATCATTATTGTAGGAGTACATTCGATTTGGGTAAATTAAATTATATTACAATTAATTAATTATTAATTTTATTCAGTTATGTTTTTGAAAATGTCTCCAAACCCTGGCTTCATTATGGTCATTGGATAGCGCATTAAAAATGAGACAGTAGTTGCTATTGCTAAAATGAATTTATCTCATCGTCCAAGCGAGAAAAATCCCTTTTACTGTTTTTGGGAATTAGCTAAAAACCAAAATATCTCGCTTCCTGGTACTATTCAGGAATATTACTAATAGCAAAGTCCAGCTAAAATTGCGGGATCTACCGTAGGATCACCCAGATTTGAATTTTGAGTGACTTTGGATTTGATAACTGCCAAGATTTTATTATATAATTAATTTAATTTAAATTAATTTTCCCAAATTGATTGTATTTCTACAATATTAATTTAAAGAAGAATAGATATGGCATTCCTCAGATTACAAAACAGATTAGCTGCTTTAGTCCTTAAGTGCGGTTAAAAGAGAGTTTGGATCGACCCCAACGAAACTAGTGAAGTCGCTCTTGCCAACTCAAGTAAGTTCTAATTATAAAATCGGGAATGTGTTTTAATAAGATTTTTGTTTAGGAAAGGACATCAGAAAGCTCTTCAAGGATGGTCTCATCATGAGAAGACAAGTCCACATGCACTCTACCTCAAGAGTCAAGAGATTCCACGAAGCCAAAAGAAAGGGTAAGTCAAGTTTTCAAACCAAAATACTGTTATATCTTTTTGAAAAAGAGAGTGTTTCAGATCCAGAATTCAAAAATAAATAAGTTGAATCAATCATCCTAACTCTTTTTTTCAATAGGTAGACACACAGGTCACGGTAAAAGAAGTGGTATCAAGGACTCAAGAAGCCACAAAAAGGTCCTATGGATGAGAAGACAAAGAGTCCTCAGAAGACTCCTCAGAAAATATAGAGAAGCCAAGAAGATTAGCAAGGATATCTACAACCACTTCTACTTGGCCTCAAAGGGTAGCCAATTCAAGAACAAGTCCGTCTTGATCGAATCAATCCACAAAATGAAGCAGGAAAAGATCAGAGAAAAGCAACTCGAAGAGCAAAAGGAAGCAAGAAGACAAAAGAAAAATGTCAGAAAGGAGAAGAGAATCGCCAAGAAACTCGATCAACTCGGTGGTGCCCCAGTCAAGAAGGTTGAAGACAAGCCAGTCGAAGCTGTCAAGCAAGAGACCAAGAAGGCAGCCCCAGCCAAGAAAGAAGCTGCTCCCAAGCAAGAATAAAAGCCAGCTGCCAAGGTAGAAAGAAGGCTGCTGCCCCAGCTAAGGATCAAGCCAAGAAGGGAGGCAAGAAATGAGCATACTCAAAATCCGAATGACAACAAGCTTTCATAATTCAGCTGCTGTTGGTTCTGATGAACCTTCCACAGTAGACTGCCCATTAATTATTCAAATAGTTCCCATAATATAATTTTTAAGTTAAGTTATCACATAATTACACACATTCCTTCTCTCATTTCACTATAATACAATCATTATTTACTCGTTAATCATCTAAATTATTCAAAGTTTTGACTTTGAATTTATCAATCAAATTTTTCATTTTGGACTTAAAATTAAAATATTATAAGGAATTTAAATATATAAGTTTGAGACAGGAAATTTTATTAAAATTTATGTAAAATCAAATGGTAGATAAAATCAATTCATCAGAGCAAGATTTTTAAAGATAAAAAAGTTTCGAAAGAGACTCTTATATTAAAATTCCTTTTCAGAGTCAAAACTCTGATTCAGGAATTAATACAACAACTCAAATTTCATAAATTGAATATTTGGGTCGATAGTCTTACAAAGTGATGTTTAAAGATATATTAATCATTTCACTTTTAACTTAATTAAACCAATAATCTAATAATGAAATGACATGGTGTCATTACAGCAAGATTAATAATTTTTAAAATTAAATTTCCCGTTATCCAGATACTGCATATTCGATTTCAGATGTGATTATAATTCTTATGACTTACCTTTGGTCTTGTCTTATCTTTAATTTTTTAATCAAATCTTCATTTTCTCCCTTTCATGTAGGAAACCAAACTAACGGGCATTATTACTTCTCTCTCCAGAATTTTCTCCAATCAGTATAATTGTAAATGATTGGCTAAATTTTAATGACAATCCAATCTTCCTAAAGACCAGAAAGCATAAGCATGATATAATAATTGTTTAACTATTTGTTAAATAAGAGTGAAACTCCAATTTCAATACAAAATAAAAATGTGTTATTGAAGTCCTCACTATATGCTATCGTACTATATAATAATTTTCTTATTTAATATTGATCTTTCAAAGTAATTTATTAATTAATTACAATTTACATTTATTATATAAATGAATGTATTATTCTCTAGAAATATAAGTAGGGTATTACCTAAATGAAAATTCTTTAAGACAAGACGATGATTATTTTGCATGCGATGATTTAATAATTCGAAGTCCATTTTATTATACCCGCACGGCAAGACTAGAAGAAAAGTTTCTATTTGGTTAAAGAGAAGGGGCACTGACTTAAAATCTCAATTAACACCTATGTGGGATTAAGAAGATGGCATCATTTATGAAGATCATAAGAGTCAATAAAATATTAAAAATGATAAATCCTCGTTATTAAATGGGAATCAATAAAATAAGTAAAATTCCATTGAAGATGACGAAGCTATGGAATTTGTGAAGTAATTAGATGGTCATATTCGAAATTCAAAGAGCTAGTCAAACTCAATAGCTAGAAAATTTACTCGCAAACCAGAGGATGTAAAGTTCAGAAACTTTGATGAGGAAAGAGCTTCTCTTAAACTTCAAGGAATGAGATAATCAAGGAAGTCGAGTATAGAAGACAGAGTCAACGTGGATAGCTTTGAGTTTTTAGGACTTATTGGATAAGGATCGTATATAGAGGTATTTATGGCAAAAGTGAAGAAATCTGGAAAGTTTTACGCTATTAAGATGATCTAAAAGCATAAAATCATGAAAGCAGGGAAGTAGCAAGAAGTTTTTAGAGAACGTCAGGCTTTAATAACTCTCGATCATCTAAATATAGTTAAGATGCATTCAAAACCTTTCATAATTAGATGTTTAGTGATTTTATATATAAGTTTTAGGGTAAAGTTTGTTTCTTATTTTAGTTATAAGAGAAATTATGCAATTCACAAATAAGGAATAAAAATTATTGAATTTTTGAATTGAAATATTTAGATTGAATGCATAAAATTAGAAATAGGTACAATTATTATTAAATACTAACACAAACTGACAAACTGGTGGCAGTTTATAAAACTGAGCATTTCTTAAAGAATACTTAAAATTTTAGATATCACTTGTTAACAGTATAGCATTTCAATATTGATCTAAATCCTATCAAGTAAAAATTATAAAATCTCTGAATATTGATAACCTCTTGGATTCTGATACTCTAAATTACCAAAAACTTCAAAAAAAAAGTTCTCTCTTAAAGATTGTTAGAATCTTGTTTTTAGGCAAGTATAATACTTTTTTCATCTTTCAAGCATCCTCATAGTGATTATTGACGAATGTAAGACATTTTTTATCAATTGTAACTCTTAGTTTTAAAAGTTTACTTCACATCATAGATGATAGCTTTTAAGAATGATTTTTTCTAACCTTCAACAGTTAGTAGAAATCAATTAAATTTTATGTTTAGCAATCCTTGTTATTATAATAATGTAAATTGAGGTGTCGAGATATTTGTTAATTTTTTGATCCTCATTCTTTTTAATTGCAACAATTATTGATTATATATTTGCTCCTCTTATTTTACATTAATTTTAAATTAAATTATTAGACCATGGATAATATAGTTTAAAATTTTACTATTAAATATGAGTTTCTTATAAGAGGTCAACCCTGCAAAGATATGTGGAGAAGTTGGAAAAATATGTTATAAATTTCAGAGTTGGAGGTCAAGTTTTCTATAAATTTTAATATATTTTCGTTTAATTTTAATTAGTACTTATTCTAATTCCATTAATTTTAATTAATATCTATCTACTGAAGCAAAACTAAACTGTAACTAGTCAAAAACTAATGAGATTTTAGTGAAAGAATTCAAATCTTATTAAAATTTTATTGTTTCTTGTACCAACCTGAAATTATACAAAGCTAGTACAACGAACAAATTTAAATAGGGTTGAATTAGAAAGAATTTAATAATAAACTGAGTATAAAGCTGAAATATTAGAGTTGATATTAAACTATTATTGATCAAATACCAATTCCAATTTTAAATGCAAATAGATTTTGCGATTTATAAAAGAAACTTAAATTTGAGTTTTTAAGTGCCGGTTACCTATAATCGTAAAGCGGTTTCTCATTGAACTGGATAATCACAGCTTTGTTACGGATCAACAAATAGCCAGAAATTATCTTTATCGAGAAGGAAAAAATTAGAAGCAAAAGATTTTGCAAATAAAACGAAGGATAAAAAGTGGAAAGTAAAAAATTGACTTCAAACATTAAATAATAATATTAACGAAGTAAAAGTACAGCTCTTAATTGAAAAGTTAATAATCTTTTATTGCTTTGGGTCATTAAGTTATTTTCTCAACAGTTTCCAGATTTATGAATTATCTCAAAGGAAAAACTCTTGAGAAGTTATTAAGGTTTATTTCAAGCGATTTTAAATTCGATATCTGGTACTAATACATTAATCGCGCTAAATCCTTTACTCGAACAACTAAATTAAAAAACATATTATGAAACATTTAAGCGAGTTCTTAATTTAATATAAAGTAAAAGTAGAATTTATTACAAAAACGAAAAATAATCAAATTAAGTTTTAAAAAGAATAGAAGAAAAAATTAAAGTTATAAAATAGATAAAAATCTATGAATAAACCAACAGATTAGACCATTTTAGAATGTTTAAAAAAAGAGCTAAATATATTTCTGCAACACTTCAGTTGATCCTAGTAATCTTACATAAAACTATTTGGATATAGACGAACCTGCCTAGGCAAAGATGTTAATTGTTAATGATTTTCCTACAAAATTACCCTATTAGCAATCTCATTAAAAACAAGTATATTGCTAATAATATATGATACATATAGAAACAAAGAAGAGAGATTTATATAACTTGTTTAAGTTCATTGGAAACATGTTTAATTTTTTTATTGCTGTAAGGCTGAAGAAATTTTAGATGAATTTAAGATGATTATTTTTGTCATAGATATTCAGATTATCTAAACTCGATACTATCTGAAATTACTGGGGGGGGGGTAAAGAGCTCCAAGAGCTAGATTTTTTCACATAGATTATAATACTGAAATTGTTATGTTGATCATTTACCCTATTCAATTAGCAGTCATAAATTTCAATAAAGCAATAATATAGGAGATAATTACTTTAGCTAAGTTATTTATCTTGGCAACTTTTCAATATCAGAGAAGTGGACTAAGAGCTCTCAATATATGATGTGTTGCCAGTAACTATAATACTAGAGTGCGACATGGAAAATATTTCATACTTTGGATAAATATGAGAAAATATTTAATAAATTTAACAGAGAAGCATGCTATGTAAAGATAGTATCTGCTAAAAAACTAATATTGCAGTTAAAAATAAAATAACAAAAACTACAACATATCCAAATTTCTTTTGATGATTTCAAAAAACAACTTAAAAGAGCTATAATAAAAACATACAACAAAAACAAGCAAACAAAATTGTTTGAATTAAAGCAATTTACATCAATTAAGTAAATATTTATATAAAACTTGTGTTTTTATATTAAACCCAAACAACTCCCAACAAATCAATTAATTTAACATCTAATTAAAGAATTTATTAGTTTTAATTGGAGTTTCGATGTAAGTGATATTATTTTAGTAAAAAAATTGATTTAGGACAAAAAATATTTGTATTTTGTATTGGATTTAGCACCTAATGGGGAACTTTTTAGTATAATTCAAAGAGAAGGTAAACAATCAATATAGATCTTAACTAATTATAGGAAAGTTAAATCATAAGCTCTCATAATTTTATCTGCTGAAATAATAACAATCCTTGAATATATGCATAGTAAAGGAATTGCTCATAGAGACTTGAAGCCTTCCAATTTGCTATTTGACGATCATCACCATCTTAAATTATGCGATTTTGGATGTTCTAAACTTGAGCAATTCAAAAAATAAGCAAGAATCAGAGGATCAATTTGTATCGAAATGGAGTAGAGTAAGGCAAATATTAATGAGGAAAGTGATACTAAAATAACAACAGAGCTTAATCTATAGAAATAAACTAGTGAAATCTAGAAAAAGGCTACTCTTGTAGGCATGAGGATTACGTTTCAGCTGAAGTTATAGCTCAGGAATCATCAGGCAGACCTGCTGATTTATGGAGTTTAAATGTAATTATTTTCATGATAATATCAGGAAGATCGTCATTCAAAGTCTCTCAAAACCAATATTATTCTTTAAATCATATTAGCAACATAAACTATAGTTTAACTGACGATTTCAGTCCATAAGCCAAAGATTTAATAACAAAACTGCTTTAAAAAGATCCATTAAAGCGTTTAGGAGCAGGTGAACCAGGCAGCGAAAATGATTACCATAATTTAAAGTCTCATCCCTATTTTAAGGGAATTGATTTTGATAAACTTTTCCTGATGCCTACACCATACAACTTCAAATAATTCTAACGCAGCACATTAAGATAATAAATCTTGGATTAGAAACAAGCTGATGAAAGCAATGATGTTATTTTGACAACAATGGCTACAGAAGATGATATTATAATCGAACAGCAAGTTTAGGGAGTAATTTCAGCAAATATAGTTCTTTCAGCTCATTTAAAGAAGAAAAACAGATGAGGCTTTTTCTATAAACGTATAGTTACACTCACGGATGATCCTAAACTATACTATCTGAAATCAAGTGTAAACAAAGACAGGCACAAACATATCCATAAAGACCCTGAAAACACAAAACTAGAAAGATTGGATAAAACAAAGTTTAAAGTGATAGACTCCAGAGGAGGCAAGAAACATCTTTTCGTTTTCAGGTGTCATGATGCAAACGAATGTGAAACTTGGATAATGCAAATATGCAACATGCTGGATAAAATGAAGAATAAAATACCCTCAGATAAGTAAGCATTTAATCAGTTCAAGCAAGGTAGTCAAAGTCAAGTAAATGTACTCTAGAAAATGCAATCTCAAGACTAAAATCCTTAAATGGCAAAGAGCTATATATCAAAATCAGCAACTAAAAGCTCAACCAATTTGCTTGAGCAAGTAGGTACATTTACTCGCAGACCTTCTTGATTTAAAATCAAAGGCGAATATGTACAAGTTTAGACATATAAAACATTTTCATTACTATCTTCTATCTCTACCGTTTATACCTTATAAGCGCTATTGATAGTAACTTAAATTTATACTCATAGATATAATAATCATATATAATTATTATTGATAAAATGCAAGAATTATGCAATAAAATGTTTTTCAAATTTATCTTTTATTAAAAGCTTTTATAGTCCAAAAGAGAAAAACAGGAATTGAAATGAATGGAAAAAATTTTTCTGAAATATAAAATTATAAAGATTTATAATTTCTTAAAGAGTTTAACTAAAAATTAATATTAAAATCATTTAAGATCTAATTTTTTTAAAAATTCCTATATTATAATTATATCTTTAAGAAATATATAATAATTTAAAATATGTAAATTAATTCAAAAAATGTAATAATAGAACGCATTCTAAAACAATTTAATTCAATTTTATCAATGTTTAAAATAGACATATATAAAAATAATTTTATTAAAAATATCTATGAGATAATTAATAAATCTTAATATTTATTACATATTTGAGCATTTTCATCTTATATTATAAATATTTATTGCTTGATTTGTGTTTTCTGATATAACTAGAATATGTAAATAAATTAATAATACATTTCTCAATAATCTATGCTTAGTAATTAAAACTTAAGAATCAATTATTTCATAATTATCATTCTCACTTTATTTTCACTTACATTTTCCTCTTTCATGATATGATTGTTAAACTCTGGATTTATCTTAAGCACATTCTCATTAATCAATATTTTCAACTGTCTCAGTATTTCTATGATTTCTCTTCTCTGATTGATATTTAATGGTCGCTATTTCAGTTAAACCTCAATTAATCACTCACTGTAGACACAATCAATGATTTAAGTAAAGTCTTAGATTAAAGAGAATTGATAAATATTGGAAATCATGAAGCATTCATTGGAGAGGATAAATTAGGACTAAATTAATTGTATTTAGTAAAGTCTGCATTTGATATCAAAAGTAGGAATATTTCAGGCTAAAATAGGTAGTTATTGTTTGGTACTTATCAAGAAATTGTAAAGAACCTATCATCGATTTCTCCTTATAAAGAAATTTTTTGAGTAAATAAATTTAACTTTGCTTTAGTAAGGCACTGCATTTAAGTCAAACTTTACTATTCAAGTTTTTAAGAATAACAGAAATTTAAAGTGCAAAGTTTATCTCTAGCAAGTGATTGAGACAGAGCAAGACCCCCGAAAATTATAATATATAATCTTAGAAGACTTTAGCCCAAGCAAAAAGGACATTAAACTTTAAAAGTAAATGTCATTCACTCTCGAAACTTCTTATGATGAAAATTAAGCAAATTCTAGTTACAATCTCTCCCAAGAGTTTGAACCCCAATTTTTAAAATATTTGGGATAGCTTAATTTTTGAAGACTAAATAGATATTAAGGAAAGGACCTTATAGTTTAAAATTCATGCTGAATGTTTTGATATTGACAAGTAGCTTGTGATTTTTTAGAATATCAGCGATTAATAGGCATAGAATAGAAATAATATAGAAATCAAAGAAATATCTTGTGTGGGCTAGGCTTTACAAGCCCTTGATGATTTTGAAGAAGCGATAATTAGACTAAATAAAAATGCAAATGATAAATATTTTCAATATATCTCATAGTGTGTAATAAAATTTAATATGTTTTACTCAATTTGAGCTATTTGAATAATTGCTATTGATGAGCTCATTGCTGAAATATTTCAGGATTAAATTGACAAGCCAAAAGTTAAGAATCTACTTGGACGACATCTTTTATAGTTTATAAGATTTATAGAAGTTGTATCAATCTTAAAATGAATCACTTTCAGCTAATTTTAGGGATTAATAAATCCCTTTCATGAAAGTTGTTTCAAATATAGCTCTAGTGTATTACAGTAATTATGATTTAACTAAAGAAGTAAACTCAATGCTTTATAACATCTCACAATTAGCTCTCTTCAATTACAACATAAATGTAACATAGAACTAAACAAGCACATAACTTTTTGAGTTTAATGATCAACTAGTATCATCCAGAGAGTCAGACTATGTTGAATATTGATTGTCTCAAGCTGCTTTTGACATGGTTAGTAGCTTATTATTGGTTTCCACACATTTTAATTCAAGCATAAAAAATGACAATAATTAGTTTATACTGGGACTTAGTAGATTACTGAATATATAAAGTGTGAATTTAATTCCTAGAGATCTATTATAGATTAAATCTAGTGGAGTGGAAACTTAAGTCATGAAAGTGTCAGTTAAAAATGCAATAAGCAATTAAACTCGAAAGTTCAGATTTTAATTTAGTGAAGATTTGATTATTGACATACCATTCTTGGATACATTTCATTCATATGAATCAATTATGATTAAAATATTGGTTGCATCTCCTGGCATGAAAGAAGATTAACTTAATGTCGAAACAACAAGCAAAATCACCGTAAAAACAGTTCATAATATTAATTAAAGCTTATTATATGAGTAACCATTAGACAGAAATCAAAATGATTTAAATGGGGTTTCTATCAGCAAGATATCTATTGAGGATACTAAGAAACCTATTTGGCTATTGCTGCCTCTTTCTAATGGCATTGATGTTAACAATACGATATTTTCTAACTGTAGCTAAACTTTAAAATAACTTTTATTATTGATAAAGTATAATTGAGTTGGGAATATTAATTAGAAATAAAAATAAATATAAATCAAAAGAGTGGCTGTTAAAATAGGCCAAATTTGAGCGATCTTGTGATTATTTATTAAAGAATAAAAAATTAGCTGGAATATTATTGTAGGAATACATTCGATTTGGGGAAATTAATTAAAATTAAAATTAATTAATTATTAATTTTATTCAGTTATGTTTTTGAAAATGTCTCCAAACCCTGTCTTCATTATGGTCACTGGATAGCGCATTAAAAATGAGACGATGGTTGCTATTGCTAGAAATAATTTTATCTCATCGCCCAAGCGAGAAAAATTGCATTTACTGTTTTTGGTAGTTAGCTCAAAATAAAATATCTCGCTTCCAAGGACGATTCGGGAATATTACTAATAGCAAAGTCCAGCTAAAATTGAAGGATCTACCGTAGAATCTGCTCAAATTAGAATTTTGAGTGACTTTGGATTTGATAACTGCCAAGATTTTAATATTTAATTAATTTAATTTAAATTAATTTTCCCAAATCAATTGTATTCCTACAATATTATTAAAGGTACTATTATATAGTATCCTTGGATGAGTTAACTCGACTTTAATTTGAAGGCATAATTTAATGAATTTTTAAAAGCTAATTTACCCAATTCAATTATGCTTTAGCAATAATTTTTTGTCAAACACTTGCTGCTTTACTTTGATGAAAAAGTATCATGATGGAAATACACAAATTGTTTTATGAATACTCTTGAAGATTAAGAGCCTGCTACAGATTTAACAGAAATTTCTGGTAAAAATAAACTTTGCTGTGCAAGACATCTTACTCAATTTTCAGTTTAGACATATTACAACTGTTTCTTTTAACCAGTCATTATTTACAATGTCTACTATACTTGGGGTAACTTTAAGAGATATTCTATTGCGATAATCGTCTTCCTAGATTTATATTTGCTTCTGGGCTTCTTGATAATTAGATTCATTAGGAAACGAGATAAAGGCTTGATTGAGTAGAGAGATTTGATTAAAATGATTGGTAATAAAATTATATCTAAGTAGAAGAGAAAATACATCAAACAATAATAGAGGGCTCAAGCCTTAAAGATTAAACAAATCAAAGAGATTGAAATAAAGAATAGAGACATACTAGATCTTGATGAGGATTTAAAAGTAAAGCGATAAGTCTCTATTATGAGAAATTAAATAGATATTCCTGAATATCAATCAGACGAGGAGGTTTAGGGTGATGGGGAACTGAAACACAAAATTCACATGTCTCCTGGAATTCTGACTTCTGAAGTGTAGAATATTGATTATAACGATAGGCACAGAGTAATCAGAGAAAATTTGCAAAACTAAAGCATTCATCTAGAAAATCTTTAATAAATGAATCAAAGCATGAATAAGAGTCTCAATCGAAGTATGAATAGGAGTCGACATGATTAGTCCTTTGGTTATTAAATATCAGAGGAGGAAGAGAAATAATATAAAGATTATGACGGAGATGCAGAGGAAAATAACATCGAAATAGAGAGATCCCCTAAAATGAGTAGCTCAGGATCGTCAACATCTATTGAACTCCCAAAATAACTTACAATACCATAGAAATACTGGTTACTTCTGAAGTTTTAACATAGAATTCTTTGCACATTCTTTACTACTGAGAATAAGATGTATCCAAGAGTTGTTTCTCACATCAATCTTATCTCATAATCTTTTTGCTCACTGTTTCTAATTGCTCTTTTTGCCTCTTATGTAAGATTTATATCAAAATTTTTATTTAAATTTAGCCTCCTTAAGATCCTGTGGGTAATGTAGCCATAATATTCCCAATTTAACTTGTTGTACACTACCTATGCTCCCAACTTGAAGTGAGAAACCTCTACTATAAAAATAGAGAATTCAAAGCTTTGTCAATATTAATCTCTCTGATTATTATTGCTATTGGGCATGTTCTAACATTGGTACTGAAAACAGGAGACGCCACTATGTCACTTCATAGAGTATTCCTACCATTTATAGCAGAAATACTTTTGCAATATATTGCTTGGGACTGTTTAATAATGCCAATGATTAGTATATGAGCAAATAGAACTCAACTTGGAAAAATGGCTTATGAGAACATGTTTGTTCATAAAATTGATTTTGAGTATGACTGAAAAAAATGTGAAATATTTTAAACTCATAATGCAATGTAATATATTGTTTAAAATAAAATCAGAATTAGTTAAAATGATAAAATTTACTTTATTTCTTTCAATGCTTTTAAATTGTTAAAACATAAGCTAAAAATATAATTACCGATAAGATTTGGTTAGAATTAAATTAATCTAAGTAGTTACTTAAAGATACTAATTTAGGATACATTATTAATATATAAGAGCTTCCCTGTTTATAGAGATTTAACTAATAGTATTATTATAATATCATTTTTGACTCTTGAAAGTTGAGGAGCAGTATTCGATAATGAAAGAACAAGAACATTATCACTTCTAGGATTAGAGATCAAACTCCAATCCTAAAAGGAATGAGTCATAATATATTTTTTATAATTACAATTCTTAATATGTATTTTAATTGGAATGATAAAGACTTCGCATGGCGAGTCTAAAACCAATTTTAGTGTTGACGATGATAGGAGCAGCAGCTTTGAGTCTCTAAGGTTGCCACACAAAACCCCTAAATAATGTAAGTCTCCCCTCATTTCATCAAATACTAATTTCTAAGTGTTTCTCAGTCAAAGGTTTCTTATTGAGTTCTTATAATGTTACAGTAAACGACGATTTAATATAAATTATTAAAAAGGAATCTCAAATATTTCCCTATTTATAATGCTCTACTTTAAATAGATTCAGGGAGGCCTACTAAGGAACATAGTTCTCTAAGGGGATTCAAACCTGTGTCTTTATGCTTATAATAGTAATTTAATTAATTAAAAATATATTTGGGGTTATTAATTAAATCTGAATATTTTTGTAGATTTAGTTAAAGAGAGAATAGTTTACTTAAATAAATATTAATATTTTGTTTCTCGTTACTCAAATTAAATAGGTTTATAAAAGTGATTGATTTAAATTTATCATTTTGTATTTTCTGTGAAAAGAATTGAGCTGAGATAGTTAATATATAATTAGGTGTGAGTTTAATTGAGTTTGAATAAATTAAATATCACTATATAAATAAGTAAATTATCTAAAAAATAGTTTTCTAAGAGTTTAAAGCAGGTTTATTAGATAATTAAATTTTAAGAAATCTTTCAATTTTTAAAAATTAAAGCAGTGAAAATATAGATTAATTTAATTTAATAAAAAGCTAAACTCTAATATTATTCATTTAATTAAAAATTTTTAAGATATTTTTAACAAAATTTCCCCCTTTAATCACTTCATTTTACTAACAGCTTGTTAAAACCAATATTATATTCTAAAGAATAATAGCCCCAATTTAATTAAATAATGATAACTAAAAATTAAGGGATTTTGGGGTTTGATTCCTCAAATGGAAATTCCAGTAGTGCCCAAAAATAGAACTGTATGACAACTGATGAGTACAGACAATAGTTCCAAGCTTAAAGGTAAGTGCCCTTGCTAAAATTAGATACACTCTCTTTAAGATATTTTGATTCCGTAATCAATGACATTAAATTCTGAGATAATACCTTTTAATAAAGTTATGATTAAAAACAATAAAATTTATTGAAAATTTAAATAGGCAATAAATCCAAAATTAACTGAGACCCATCTTAGGCGATTAGATAAATGTCATCGATGTTCGACGCAATTAAACTATCTCTCCTGAAGGATTTGTCCCAGTGATTCCTTCTCCAAGACCCATTAATCCAGTGGTACCACCTGTTGTGATTCCAACAAATGCTGCAGGTCAGATTGTTCCTATAATTCCACCTACTGCATAAACTGTAACTCTTTCTAATCCTACTGAGAGTCCTCCTCTTCCAACGGAAGAACATATTACTCCATCGATTGCTCCAACTGAGGAACCAATAACACCTCCAACTCCTACGGAAGAGTTACCTGTCACACCACCAGGTCCTACAGAGGAGGTCCCTGCCACTCCTTCAATCCCTACAGAAGAACCTTCTATCCCTACTGAAGAGCCTATTACTCCTCCAACTCCAACAGATGAAGCTTAGCCTACTCCAGAGCCAGAACCTGTTGAATTTCCTTTAGGTTGTGTAGAAACTCAAGAAAACAATGAATTAGTATTATAAAATAATAAAATCAGTTTAAATGCTAAACTGTTTTATAATTTTTGAATGTGTGAAATGCAATCAGTACTCTTAGTTGGACACAAGCGATAACTCTTGCAATTGTGTCTTCAATTACAAAGTAGAGATTGAAAAACACTGCGATGAAAATCCAAAATCTTCAGCTGAAATGTCCTACGAACTAGCTATCTACACTCATTTAGACTTCGTTCAAAGTTTGTATGCAAGTTAAGGCAACGGCACTTTGAACTGCTCTGATGCTTTGTTGTTTATCTTTACTGACTTAGAAACTCCAGATTAACTTAGCTCTGACGTTGATATGCTTACTTGCTCTCCTAGTCAAATCTTCTATATCTTACCACCTTAACTTGAGGGAGGCAAAAATCTTAAAAGAAATTTAAAAATAATTAGCATTATAACTTTATGGGCAATAATTCATACAACAATATATTGAGAGTAAGCAATGTAAATGATAGAGTTTTACACTCATTTATTCAAGGCTAACTCGAAATGGCTTTTGATTATTCAGTTATAAGTTTGGAATGCTATGGTGCTCCAGATTTCCTTGTGAACTATCAAGGCATCTTAGGATTATTTAATATTATTATTAATCTAATGTGGTCCTGAGCAACAAGACTACGCAGATACCAAAACCAGACAATTGATAATGGAGAACAAAATAATACCAACACTGATAATAACACTATGATTGACAACACTACTGATAATACTAGCAACAATTCTTTGATTGACAACACTTCTGATACATCTGGCAACAATACTGTGATTGACAATTAGATAAAATTAATTAATTATCAACTTGTAGATATTAAGTACAGTCTAACCGTTTTTAATTATAAATCAATTGACATATCTAATAAAATTAATAGGTAAAATGTAAAATATATAGAAGAATATATATAAATTAAGATTCTTATACTCATAAAATCTCAATATTTATTTAAATACTACTGATAATTCTTGAGATGGTGTCAACCACGAAACTAATATTGATAATGCTACCGATAACTCTGAAAATAGCACTAGCAACGAAATGATCGATAACTCTACAGTCACAAACGACACTTCAGATGGCGAAAGCTCAGACAACGAAACTCTATAATATGGTTATTCATTTGGATCATGGAGTATGGGCAGTGGAGGTGGAAGATAAATTGTAGGACTAGATTCAAATTTGAGCGAAGTCTGTAATAATACTTACAATTTGTCACTGACTTAGGATTAAGACACTTAAACTTGGGGATTAAACATTGCAAGCCTCGTTTATTCAGGTTAATATATTAATGAAACAACTGGACAATAGAGATGCGAAGACATAATATTTGCAACTCAAAATCATTCTGTAGCCACTGGTGAATAAGTTGGCTATTCATCGATTCAAGTATGCTATGTAAACTAAATACCGTCCTCATCAGGAAACGCAAGCAATGCAAGTAGCACTGAAAATGCTAGCAATGCTAGTAACGCCAGTAGTAGGGATAATGCAAGCTCAGGCAATGATAGCGTCATTCCAGTTCCAACTACTACTGAGGCAGAAGTAATCTAACCAACTCTAGAACCAACACCAATCCCAATTGTGACAGAAAGTAACATTACCCCAGTTTCACCTACCTCAGAAAATGTTGCTCCAAGTAATAATGAATCCTCTAATGGAAACAACAGTGAGAGTAATCCTATAATTCCACCACCTGAAAAACTTGGAAGCTCATCTGGTTTCTCTATCGTCATAATAAAAATATTAAAATGGATGTGAAGGATTTATCATGCTCATTTAAAGTTTATTTATTGTTTATCCAACATGAGCAGAGATGAAATAGGTGCATTTGCAAACCAACTATGCATTCTCTATTTGAACCTTACTAATCTAAACTCATCACACCTTCAATGTGTTTTCCAAGGCCCCTATCCATTAAATATATAAAATTGAAAAATGATCATAAATAAAAATTAAAATCCAATTCAAGGCAGTGATGCTTTATACCCATCAAAGTGCTCAAATAGTTGCTCTTCTTGCGATGAGGAAACTGGTATGTGCGATTTATGTATCCCTAGTTATATATTAATGCCAACAGGAATCGATAGTAATACTTGTATCTTTAACCCTTGCTACTTTAATTATTTAAATTCTGACAATAAATTATCCTAAAATGTTAGGAAAGCTCTTAAAGTTTAGCAATTGTATTTAAATAGTTTAATTTAAATTTAATCCATGCAACACCTCAACATAAATATACGCTTTCAGATCTAGATAATGCCGCACTAAATGCGCAGTAGGCTGTGCTCAATGCAGCCAAAACGGTTAATGTCAGTAATTTGAGGTTGACTACTTCAAACTATATGATAATTATGCTAGAATCAGGAATGTAAACAGACCTACCTCAGCATTCATATTTTTCATTATTATTATGAAAGAAAGTTTTCTATCACAGAGTTAAAAAATGCCTAAACTTTTTATTTTAAATTCAAATGTGTAAAGCAATGCCCTGTTGATTTCTTCACTGACTACAGACAGAGAGAATGATTTAAGTTTTAAATGATAAATATACTCAATATTAAATTTTACAGTATCAAAATAAAAAATAGAATGCTCATTATGTGACCCAGACTGCCCATAATATGAATAAAACATGTTCTATAGATGCCAGTTTGATGCCACTTTATTTGCTAGTTGCGATGAAAAGAGACCATTAGTCTCATTTTAATTATTTTAAGAAATTTATAATTTGATTAATCTCCAATCAAAATTCAGGACAATGAGATAGATTAGTTGGTAAAATTAATTGTCAAAAACGTTGTCAAGAAGGATACTATGGCTTGAATGCCTGGTATCACATATTTTATATGATTTATCTTGGAAATTAACTTTTTAAAGAAAAGTTTAAGAGAATGCTCATCCTCATGCAAATCATGTTTGTCATTCTACCAATGCCTATCTTGCCCAGACTACTCCCGACTCGTGAATAACACCTGCATTTCTGATGTCTGCCATGCTGGTTATTATTTAAATAAACAAGGCAGATGCGCCAATCGTTCTTCAAATAGCACTGAATGTTCCTTAACTGCTGCAAATTGCCCTGTTTGTTAAGTTGGATATACTGTGAACTCCAATAGTAGTTGCATCGAGAACTAGACACTTTAAAATACAGATAAATTATCTAAAATCCCTCAATTTTTATGTGAAAATTTCTCACTTTAAACTCCTACTACATGCAAAACCGGTTTCTATCCATCAGAGCAAACTCAACAATGTGAGGCATGTTCCCAAAATTGTTACTAATGCAGCAACAGCTCTAACTGCTCTCAATGTTCACCATTCCCCTATGGATTGTTTAATCAGACTAGCTAAACTTAAAGCTGAGTGACTTTCTATCCTCTTGGTTACTACTCAAGCAATTTACAAATCTAATATTTGCAAATTAAAGCTTTAGGATATAATTAAAATTCAAATTTATTTTAAGAGATAATAGAATAACACAGTATTTATTAAATGCTGAAAGATAATGCATAGCTTGTTAGACTAGAAACTGTAAAGTATGTGCTCCATAAGCTACCTGCTGGACTTGTAACCCTGGATTCTATAAATCAAGAACATAGTTAGAAAAATAAAAGATTTTATGAGTAATTCAATAATTCACTAAGATTTTAAATATTTAATTGGATTATTGAGTGTTTCAATTCATGTCCTAAAGGTCAATACATCAATTTAATGTTTTTATACATAATTCTAATATGTGAGTATATTGTGGTTAAAATGAAATATAACTAAATCGGATAAGACTTCTTGAAATACTATTGATGTCAAACCTGCCCATCAACATGCGCCAACTGCTCAACAAGAGACACTTGTGCAGAATGTGCAGATGACTACATCAAAGTCACCAGTTAGTACCCAGATATAGAAGGAACACTTGTTCAGAAAACACTTGGAGTCACCTGTGTCAGAAATGGATCACAGTGCCCTAACGGTACATGGTTTAATTCTAATAGAAATGAATGCCGTTTGTGCCGAAGAAGTTGTGCCTCATGCAATAGTTAAGGTCAATGAAAATTTTAAATATAATTAATATATTCAATTGATTTTATTTGTGCTAAAAAAATGTAAGGATTTATAATGTGTTACATAGTGCGACTTGAGTACTTAAAGCAGTTGCCAGGATTGTCTTGCCAAGCCAACTGATTGCATTTAGTGCAAACCAGGAGAAATCTTAATAAGAGGAGAGGGAAATCAGTATTCTAGAAGCCTACCAAATTGCAATCAAAGTGGCTAGTTCTATGATAATACTACCTAAACTTGCCAGTCATGTTTTGCCAATCTTTTAATAACCATAATTTCTATTATTTTATTGATTTTGAATAAATTAATAGGATTTAATGAATTGTTCCACTTGTTCAAACCAAAACACATGCGAAAGATGCGCCAACAATACCTATCTTCAAATGTTCAATGACTCATAATCTTGTTTTCTATAATGCCAGACAGGTTTCTAATTTAAAAATAAATATATGAAAACTATGGCTAGAATTCATCATAGAGATGTGCAAAATGTCCAAAGAACTGTCTAAACTGCTCATAAGACAGCAGATGCGACGTTTTTGATGCTACTACTTAACTAGATCCATAATCAGGAAGATGCTACTGCGCTCTTATAATTTTTATTTTTGTGTTTAGATTTTTTAAGAGAGAAGAAACAAACAGATTTGACTAAATAAACTATAAGTACACTGCATATTTATCTTCAGCTAGTAAAGATGTGAGAGTTGAATTACAGAATATCCAAATTAGTTTAATATTTTCTTCAATTATATAATTTTTACTTTTGGAATATATAATTACGGAATTTGAATCCAATGGGATGTATCAGTTATTGACAACTTCCAAAACCCTGGCACTTACTTCAACTGCTCTGAAATTTTCAACTTTGACTTAGCTAACTAAACATCCAGTTCAAATATTGATTTTAATGATACTCTTGACGATTTCAATAATCTCTAATGTTCTGGAGTTATCACTCCTAATAGAAACTCTTTATTTATTTTTAATTTCTGAAATATCTTTAAATCATCTATCATCCGATATTTTTAAGCGTTAGTAAATTAATGAGCAAACTACGCCTCAGTTACAATCTACAATGTTTCATAAGCAATGCAATCTCTTATCAGATTGCAACTAGTGCAAATTGGTTTAGTGAAAGGCAGTTACCATATCAGTTGTGTGGAATTTAGACCACCTTTTCTCTCAATTCAATATGAAGGTGACGCAAATAGCCTCAGTGCAAGCACTGTAGAGGAAGGTGGAAGAAGACTTTAATTAAATGAGATCCATTCTGCCTCATCAGTCAACCTTTTCATATAAACTTAAATTTAGTGATATAATTAAATGTGCTAAATTGTACACAATTGTAAAGTCTGCACTCTAGAAAGCAATCAATTTAAATATTTATCAAAACAAAATTATAGAATTTTCGAAGATGAGGATGTTCTCAAGGATATCGACGAAGCTCTCCAGGAATTAAATATAGGTATTTTAATCCCTTTTCTTATATGAATTAAATTATTTTTTAGAATAGGGTGATTAATTGAAGCAACTTATTGATCAGCAAGACCAAGAAGATAAATTCTGCAAAGACGTGTTGAAATCACAAGAACATCAAGAACACCAGCAATAGGAAATTCACAATAGAATCAAACACTTGAATGTAATTATCATCATAGGAGTACTCTTAATTGTCGGTATACTCTTAGCCAGAAAAGTAATGAAAAACAACAAACTCAAGATGATCGTCAATGAGAGATAGAAATCTGATTTGGAATAAAAGTATGAAATGAATGGAGATAAGGTGGTTGTTAATTTAAATTTGAATTTAAATAAATTTAGTATTTTTATTATTATAGACGGATTTGGTTGCTTTTTAGAAATTAACAATAGTACAATATATATATATATATAGGGGGGTCTTCACAAATTAAAAAGCAACCAAATTAATTGTGTGATTTGAGTTAAATTTTATTCTTAATTAAAGGTTATTACTAACAGCTATAAATGGCGACCCCCCCTTAGACAGTAATCTAATCAAGGATGATAAGAAATACACGACCAGTGCTAATGGCTTCTAGTAGAGGCAACACTGGGCCAGTACTACCAGCGGGGTGCCCTGCAGGCATGGGTGCAGTGTAAGAGGGGGGTGGAGCCATTGACGTATTTGCCATTTACTGTATCACCATTACAAACATCAACATCACATGGCTGCCATAAAACCCCAGCGGCTTTGTATGGTCCAACGATCATGTGACAATCTCATGCAATACCCACAATACTAGTGACTCTTTGGGCAGTTGGAAGGTTAGTGTTGGCGTATTTCAAGTAGTCTTTTGTGCATTGTGAATTTGAAGAGCATGAAGTAGCAACTTCATTTGAACTGATACTGTTTGTATAAACGCAAGGACTGAAAGAGTAATAGTGATAGAAAGTCTTATATTCACTGCTTCCTAAACATAGATCAACTTCTACTCTCTTGGCATCTGAGCCTGTTCCCATTGGTGCGAAGAAGTCATACAAGAGCTCCGAAGAGCCAGAGTGGGTGGGAACCCCATTGGTTGAGACGCCAACGAGCGCAGCGCGCAGTGTACACTACTCAAAGATTCCTCTTCTCCCCCATTAGTAAGAGCACTCCATCTTAAGTGAAATCCTTAGTATAGTGGAGGAATCCGCAATAGCGTCCAGCACAGAAAGATAGAGGAAGAGGCTTGGGGCAGAGAGGAAAGGTTAAACAGTCAAGAGAGATCCGCAAGTTTAAGATTAATTTGATCAGCATCATCGATACCATTACCAAGGAAATATTCCCAAAGCGCTCGCTAAATGCCATAGGGTGGTCTGAAAAATAAAGATGTTCAATTATCTCGGCCCCTTGGGTAGATGTCTGAGTCGGAGACTCCATTTCCGCAGATCAAAACATGGAGAATCGCGAGGTGCCTCTGCCAGCCCCTCAACAGGAAAATTCTTTTTTGCTCTCGTTTGCAATACTGTTTTGCGAAAAACCCCTGATACCTAATTTTGCAACTTGCTTTATCTGAGATGATGTGTATGGTGTTGATATGTAAGGTGGGGCAGGAAGCTTCATAAACGAGCCATTAAATGACATTTGCAAGGGTGACATGATTATCTCAAACGAGTGCAGGGTTCTTGATATAAATCTCTGCACCATGCACAAGGGTGAAGATGGGTCCACCTCAGAACATGAAACTACATTCAACTGCAATGATAAATGCCACGCCTAATCACATGGTTCAACAATGACTTCAGAGACCCATAAAACCCTATTGCTCTTACCACCTCCCCATACTGTGCCTCTAATCACTGGAAGCAAGTTGTGTTCTAGATGAATCGTGAGCTCACCATTTGTATAGGAGAGGTCCTCAGAGGTTCAATTGCTGCAAGAAAGAGCATGGCTAGCTTCAGAGAAATCGATGTTAAAATTAGCTATCACTTCGAAGGGTCACAGTGCTCAGAGAATTTCACTCAATTATACAAAGTCAAGTGAAGAAACATTGACAGACAAGATTATTTATATGAATGTATATTTGCATCATTTTTAATTAATCTCCCTATTCTTCAAATTCTTTTATATAAATTAAATTACTTTGTTAAGTGAATGAGGTTTTGTTGAAATTTAAGTTTTCTTTCTTTGAATTATTCTTTAGTGTAAATGTAATAAGTTGGAAGACGATGACAAAGTAGTGGTGATGGACAAAGATGAGAAATCCATTGAAATGGGGAAGCTAAAAGAAAAGCAAAATGACCAGCAAGAATTACTTAAATGAATACACTACAATTTTCAAACAGTAAGCGGTATTATAATATGAATTAACTACTAATATTACTTTGATTTAAATTACTTATTTATTTTTGACTTAATTAATTCCCTTTTTGCGTTATTATGTTAATCAAATAGGAATTTAATTAAAAATGTTGACGATTGTTTAAGAAATAAATAATTTTAGCCAATATAGTGCTTAAAATGGTTACCCTAAATATGAGCATGAATTATTTTTAAAAAATCACCTTTAAATTACTCTAACTTAATAATCGAAAGCGTCTTATTTTTTATAAATAATAATTTATCTTTATTCCTTATAATTACTGTGATTTATTCAATTAATTAGCACAAATAAATAATGTATATTAATTCTATATTCATCTTTATAATTTTTTAAGTTCAAACAAAAAAATATCAAAAGATTTTCATTATAATTTTAATTAAATTCTAGGAAAGACATTAAAAAAAGAAATCAAAATAATTTTAAATACAAGATTTTTAGCCAAGTGATATCTCAAGCATCGATCTAATTAATATACAGTATTTCTTATTATGCTTTTCAATAAAGAAGACTTTCTAAGTATGAAAGGTAAATTAAGTTTTAAGCTTTGAAATAACTAGTTGATGAATTGAGTCTTGAACTACTATATTTTTGCAATCTAATAATTGTTTATATAAGAAATCATTTTAATTAATTTGAAGTTTAATTTGAAATAAAAAATTAGATGTCTTTAATCTCATAAATTTGCTTAATATTTCAAATGTCATTAGAATTTAAGGCAATATTTCAATATTATTTCATAGGTCCCTTATGCATGCTTGGTTATTAATACACATTAGGATTGTAAGCACACTAAGGGGGTGGAGGTGTTTGATAAGGATTTTATTGATACATAGATGGTTATGGTGGTATGAAGTGTGTTTGATAGACAGGTTGACCCATCACAGGATTTTAGCCGTGTGGTGGGGAGTGACCAGAATACTAGCTAGAATTTATTTAGTTATTAATAATTCCAATTTAATTGCTTTTAGAATTACATTATAATGCTCAAACTAGTTAAATTGTGCTATCCTGCATGAGTCATATGAATTCTGTTTCTTCTCTTGAACTCATTTTCTCTAATTTTTCTGACAATTCTGCACATTAAGCATATCAATAAGAACATTACTAGTGAGGAACCAATGCTTGAAGCTATGTATATAATTAATCCTGAAGTATCATCATCACTACTATCTGAATTTGAATCTGAGTTGCTTGAAAAAGAAGTTACGGTCGCCCCACTGTCTAGGAAGGCACCTGCAAGACCTACTCTCTTGTTATCTTAATCGAAAATAGCACAATAAGCTCTTAGATATGGATCTCCCATTAACCAAAAAGTGGCTTTGGTGTCTGTATCCTCTTAGAAAGTGTAAATGCACTTTTTAGTCTAAGAATCGTATATAAGATAATCTGAAGGATTCATGAAAAAAGTGTATCTACCCCCATATTTCAAAGATATAACGGGATACCTGGAATCATAAATACTACTACAATCACAATATAATATTCCTGATGAGCCATCAATGTTGCAAGTAGCTGAGTTCTTTGAGAAAATTGAGTTGTAAAGAGTATAATAATCTTTGGTTGGCACATATGTTGAGGAAGCTCCACTATCAAGAACAGCTTTCTTCATTAATGTGGTAACTAATGTTGATCCAACGTATACTTAGTCCATTTAAACTTGCCAATAACCTTTAGAAGTTAGGGACATCCAGCAAACTAAACTATCTGTAGTTCTATTGGCTTTAAATGTTGAGTTATATTTATTTGTCACATAGGAACTATCATAACCCCCAAAATGCATTCAGCTTGTTGTTGTAGTTTTTTATAAACTTAAAGCAAAGACTTAGCAGCTTATTACTCCACTTTTCTTTAAACTAGTAATTAGTAGTTCTCCGTTATTCGTGGACATAAAATTAGGTGAAAGCCCAAGTAAGCCATCAGATTCAAGACCAGCTATATCTGCAGATTGATATATACTAAGAAATTTAGCACTTTAAGCAGCATAAGAATAACTGCTACTAAGCGATATTTAGTCACTTACAACATATCCAGTAACCTTTCCTTTCCAGTAAGTGATTGACTCCGATAATGAAGATGCTGAATAGGTTGAAGATTGCCCATAATGAAATGTAGTTCTAGTACAGCTAGTTTTAGGGCAAGCATCACTTGGTACCCACAACCATGAAGACCCAGTGTCAAAAATAAAAGTCATATTTTATCTTGAGCAGCCCATATATAAAGTGCCATAATACTGAAAATCATAATGATTGCCCAACCCTAAGGTATATTAAGAAGTTTGCAAAAAACGCTTGTTTCTATTGACTCCGAATTAATATTCCGTCTCATTTCTATACTTTTACAAAAATTCTCCTGGCATACTCGGCACTTAATTCTTTGTTAATTCGATTTCAATCATTTAACACTCGCAAGAATTTTTAAGAAAGCTTAAACTCAAGAAAATCAGTAATATTTATGATGTTAAACTATAAGACATTGATTGACTTGTTTTTTAAGAGTTACTAGATTTTTAGATCATTACTAAATTAATTAATATATTATTAAAATTATAATATTAGAATTATTAGAATTTCAATTATGCATTTTAATGAGAGTAAAAGAGAGGATTTGTTTGGAAACAGTTCTGGAAATTAATTTGAATAAGCTAATAATTTCGGAGGTGGAGGGGCAGCAAAATCGAAAAGGGATTAAATTTTAGAAGAAAAACGCAGAGCAAGGGGTATCTAATCATAAGGTCGAAATGGTAGTAATTTATTTTTATTCATGATATTTAGAATTTAGTATGAATGGAGGAGGACCACCAAGTGGTTTCAATAATAAACTTGACTTACCTACGAGTAATATAATATTACTAAAGTATAATTGATTTGGGGAAATTATTTAAAATTAAATTTATAATAAATTAAAATATTGGCAGTTAAAGTTGGCCATTTTGAACGATCTTGGACTCATTCGATAGAGAATCCAAAATTAGCTGGACTTTACTATTGGCGGTACTAATTTATAGCATCCCTGGAGAGAGTTAACTCCACTTTAATTGGATACCTCTAAATTCAATAAATTATACCCTCCAATTTAAGTGGAGTTAACTCGCTCCAGGGATGCGATAAAATAGTACCGCCAATAGTAAAGTCCAATTAATTTTGAATTCTCTATCGAATGAGCCCAAAATCATCAAATTTGGCCAACTTTAACTGCCACTATTTTAATTTATTATAAATTTAATTTTAATTAATTTCCCTAATTCGAATGTATTCCTACAATAATTAAAAATTTCACATTTTTATAATTTTGGCTGTTATTATTATTAATATAGGCTAAAACCTCAACCAGAGTAATAATTTTAATCACCAAATGACTTCAACAAACCAAAAATCCAAGAGCTTTTAAATGAATAAAAGCTTCGAGTCCTCAAACAAGAAAAAGAAAAAAGTTATGTTTGCACTTCCTTAAGAAGAACTGAGAGTTGAAAAACTCAAGTTTTAAGATAATGCTAATAATTACATTAATTCCAGAAAATCTATTCAATTAATTTTTCGAATTCTCACTTTACAAATCGCTTATTCAATCAAAAGAATAAATTTAACTTATGGTCAAAATTGAGTAATTAAAGAATATTTAATATTGTAGGAATACATTCGAATTGGGGAAATTAATTAAAATTAAATTTAATATAAATCAAAATAGTGGCAGTTAAAATGGCCAAATTTGATGATCTTGGGCTAATTCGATAGAGAATTCAAAATTAGCTGGACTTTACTATTAGCGCTACTATTTTATCGCATCGCTGGAGGGAGTTAACTCGACTATAATTAAATGCCTCTAAATTTAATTAAATTATACCCTCCAATTAAAGTCAAGTTAACTCGCTCCAGCGATGCGATAAAATAGTAGCGCTAATAGTAAAGTCCAGCTAATTTTAAATTCTCTATCGAATGAGCCCAAGATCATCAAATTTGGCCAACTTAACTGCCACTATTTTGATTTATTATATATTTAATTTTAATTAATCTCCACAATTCGAATGTATTCCTACAATAATGTAAATAGCTAATAATTCATGATGAAAATCATTTATTATTATAAAAAAAATATTTTTGCATTTAATTAATCTTTTTGAAAATAAACGAATTGTGAAATCTTGGATATATAATAATTTTTATTCTTTATTTCTTTATTTTTAAATTAATTTGTTCAATTAATATAAATAATATTCCTTTTTTTTACAATGTTCGAAAAATTTAAAATTCTATTCTAGTTTTTTAGGTAAATAGTTAAGTTAATTAGAATTTAGAAGATAAATTAAATATTTTAGCTATTACCTCTAGTTATTCATGATATATCATTAAAATTATGAATTAATAAGATTTATATGAATAAGTAAAATTTTTGAGTAGATTATCTAGTTTTAAATGCAAAGAACTTCTTTCAATCCAGTCTTAGGAGTGATGCAAGTGATGATAATGATTAATTTAAATGAGAATCAATGCAAAATCAAGATAATGATTTTAATACAATGAAAAATAGGATAGGGTTCTAATTCAATGATCACTCAAAAAAATTTCAAGGTAATAATTGTTTGAAAGTTATAAAAAGTATAAAAAGTCCTATTATTATTATTTTATTATAAAATAAGATAAGAGTAGTCTATTTATAATATTAGCTGACTGTGATTTTTACTTCATTTTTTCAAGTACTTCACTTTACCTTAATTTTGTTTTTATTCATAAATTAGTTGACTAACCATAGTTATCAAATTATTAAATATTTTAAGTTTCATGTTTTCTATTTTTCAACGAATTCAAGGGAATAATACTAAAAATTAGTTTAATAAATTTGTTTAAAATCTTCTAACATAGGATTTCAACGGCAAGGAATAATATTGCTAAAATATAATTGATTTGGGAAAATTAAATTAAAATTTATTAATATAATTACCAATTAGTGGCAGTTGACTTTCTCAAAACCTAGACAATATGGTACTTAAAATAGAGAATTTGAAGTTAGCTGGACTTTATAATTGGTGATACTACTTTATCGCATCGTAGGAGCGAGATAACTAGACTTTAATTTCTGTTGATTTGTTTAATAAATTTAATGCCAAAATTAAAGTTGAGTTATCTCGCTCCTGCGATGTGATAGGGCAGTACCGCCAATCGTAAAATCCAGCTGAATTTTAATTCTCTATTTTAAGTACCATACTGTGTAGGTTTTGAGAAAGTCAACTGCCACTAATTGGTAATTATATTAATTAATTTTCCCAAATCAATTATATTTTAGCAATATTATGAACCCTAAGAGAAAATGGGATCTATGGGTAGATCATTCAGTTAACCACAATTCTAAGGAACGAATGCTGGCAATTACAATATCAATAATTTTGGAAATGATACAGGAATGAATGCAAATAATCAGAATAATTTCGAGAGAAATTTTTAGTTTAATGATTCAGTGCATAGTGGTGATTAGGAAAATAAATATTCCCCTGTAAAAAGGAGTAAGAAATAGAAAATAATTTTTATGCTTTTGTTTAGTAAATCTTAACTTGAAATATGTTCCAACTGTTATGTTTGTAAATGGGGAGGGAACTATGGAGGATAAAATAAAAACATAGTTAGTCTCCACAAATTATTTAAATTTAATTAAAAAAATTTGTTTTTTTATGCAATTATTTCATTGAATTTAACACAGAAGGAATGATATATTAACAGGTATTATAAATGTAAATTCAAGAAAAAGCAAGAAAAAAAGAGGATGAAAAAAGAAAATTAAAAGAGGACGAGCTACTTGAGGAATAAAGAGTAAAGCGTGAATTACTGGAATTCCAACAAAAAGAGCAAATGGAAAGAGATGGTAAAAAACGTAGGCTAGGCGATATAATGGAACGATATTAGTAATCAGAGTAAGATAGGCTAAAATAAGGAAAATTAAGACAGAATTAAGATTTGAACAATAATGGTGATCATATCAGAATTTAATAGCAACCCAGACCAATTTATAATGAAGTGGCAGCTGGAGCATTGTATGCATAGTACAAAGCAACCAATGAAGAGAAGGAATATAACTACTCAAAAGATTTTTCTAAATTTGACATCCTTAATCATGGGCACAGAGATTCTGTTAAGGGAGTACCAAAGGCTAAACTTATCGCTGACATAGGCCATGATTTAAAGAATTGCATTTAAAACGAGGTTGATAAAATTAGATAGGCTGTTAGAGTATAGTAACATGATTTTAAGGACTAGCTAAGTATTGCCTATTTATTAAATTGATTCTTTTAATGCAAATGAATTATAAGATTACAAATGAAGCCCAGGTTGCTATTGAAGAAAGAGACAGAGTTAAGAATCATCTACACTTACTTAGGTCAGATATGAGAAGAAAGAGAGAAGATTAGATGATGCAAGAAAATAATCTTATCAAAACTCTTAACAAATATCAGCTGGAACCGTAGAGATATCACTATCCCTAGAGACATGTGCATATTGAGCACACAGCACCAAAGCTAGAAGAAAAGAAGACTATTTACGAGAAAATCTTCTTTGATAAGATTTCAAACGTCATTGAAGCAGAGAAACTGAATCCTCCATTGAATTTGTATAGAGAAGCAACTCAAAATCCTTTGGCATAGATAACTATAGGGAAAGGTTAATATTATGCAAATAGCAAAGGAGTATTGAATGCTGAATCTACCCTAGTCACTCTTGATAACAAATAACTCTATCCCTCCAAATCCCTTTATGAACTACCGGATCTTTCATCAAAGACAACTATTGTAAATTGTAACAAGGAACCCTACAAATACTACAATCAAAACCCCAAAACCCCTTAGTGAATAAGTGCTTTGATTTGTAGGGTATAGTTGGGGTCTTATTGGGGTTAGTAGAGAAAACACAGGTTTTATGCGAATTTAATGAATATATAATGAGTATTAGAGTACTTAATTCAAACAAATTTAATCTGCTTGTCTTTGTTGTATCTCATGAATCTTGCTCTCTATAGTGGCTCAAGTATGTCATCTAAGGATTATCTAGGATACGAAGGAGCTCTCACGATAATCATCTCTACTATGCTTTTTATTTCTTCGCAGACATCTTCTTACTTTATATGCTTCTAAGCTAAGCTAATTGATTGTTTTTCATGCTTAGTACCAAGTAAGACATGCTTTCCATGTCACTTTCTAAAATGATAGCAGCAACTGCCCATACATCCCACTAAACAGAGCCATTTGTCCACTTCTCTCTGATTGGGAAGTATCCTGGTGTCCCAAGAACCTTTGCTAATGTTACAATCTCTTGTCTTAAGGCTCTATTGAAATCGATAACTACAACTTCTAAAGGACAGAGGTTGAGCATCACATTTTCAGGCTTTAGATCTCTATGAACATATCCAAGTTCATGCAACTCCTAGACACCCTTAATCATATCTGAAAGTATATCATTCAAGTCATCCGGATATCTGTTTTGATATAGATAGTCTCTTAGAGTCATTTCATATTTCTTAAGCCTTAAAGCAATGAACCCAAACCCTAAAATAACACCGTCTAGTTTAAGCAAGTTCTTGCAATCTCTTTTTTAAGCTTCTCTAAGAACGATATATTAGTTGGCAAACTCATTCTAATACTGTTCATTCTTAATGAGATAGCTGAAAGAATATACCTTGTATGCAAACTCGTCGACTACTATAAGTTTTGCCTTGCTAGGCACCTTTATATTCAAGTAGTTTTCTATACAACTGCTAAGATCAACATGATTTAATGCAGGAATATACATAGCTCTCTCTTAGAAGCATGCTAAAAATGTATTGCCTGCAGGTTGATTGATTGACTCATATCGTTATCGTTTCTGCCTCTTGAGCTTTTCTTACTACTCTCTTAAAGTTTCAAGAGTTGTAGACTTTCTCTTGGCAGGTATAAGTTTTTAAGTCTATTAATCGTACATTAAAAACTCGCTTAAAT
>ARYC01005060.1:0-38873 GCA_000711775.1 Oxytricha trifallax
GCAAGCGAATCAGAGTATGTGAGGATTGCACGCAACCTCTTAGCATCAGAGGTCACTAAAATCATGATTTAAATATAATACAAGAAAATTCCAGTACTTGCATAGATTGATTTTTAGATACTTCTCTCTAAAGCTACCTAATTCTAGAGGACTCCTATGACAAGAAAGTTATTAAGGATCATCAGTATGCTTACAAGGTATATCCTTTCAACTATCTCCTAAGTGATGATAAATAATAAATGGAGTTTACTAATGAATATTAAGTACTCACTCAGGCTAAGTTTAAAGAGTGCAAATACTTAATAAAGCTAGATGCTGATCTCCTAGCCAAAGATCATGTTGCTTTTAGACTTACACTCTTTGAAATGACACTCAGAGATTTCATAACTGATCAAAGAAATCATAGATAGCTTGCATTAATATCAACCTAAGCTATACAAGGTATCAAAGAGCTTCATAAGTTAGGCTTTGTTCACAGAGATCTCAAGCCTGAGAATATAATGTTGAACTTTTCACCAGTAACAGTAAGAATTATTGATTTCAACAGAGCCTTAAGAGTGGAAGTATCAAGGCTTGGAAGTGTAATGGGAACTACAGGCTATTATCCAGAAAGAGAAGACTGGAGAGATGGAGACTTATAGTGGGATGTGTGGGCTTTAGCAGCAATAATAATAGAGTGCGATATGCCTCGCAATGAATACTACTCTACAAGATGCGAGAAGGATGCTAAACAAAGAATAAAGACATTTATTGACAAAACAAGAGTATCCCAATCAATAAAAAAAATGGCAGAGTAAATAATAATTAAACCAAACTCAAGATCAGATCAGACATATCAATAGAGTAGATAGAGTTGTGGTTAAATAAGATAAACTTCAGACCTCTCCCACATGATCCTAAGGTACATTTTGAGTGATTAAATTAAATACATTTACTATAAATTTCACATTAAAACCTATTAATAACCCCAACCCCTAACAAATTCCCTACAAATCAAAGCACTTATAAACCTCATTAAGGGGTTTTGGGGTTTTGATTAAGGGCATATGTTTAAATTGCAAGTTAAGCAACTGAACTGATTACTTTCTTTGTTAATAATTTCTGCATAATCACATTGAGGGCAAAATTTCAACATTTCCTCAACAGATTTAAGTTATGTCTATCTTAGCTGGAGAGTTTAGTAACGTAAGTAGTCTTTTAAAGGTAAAATTAGTTTGATCTGTTAGTCAGAGAAGGTATTTGATAAGCATTAGGGGCATTTATTGAGCAAATCTAATTTCGCTTAATTCATGTTTTCTTGTAGGTAATCTTTCAAGCAATCTTTGCAGAATAAATGAGTGCAAGAATCCAATTTAATAGGTAGCTTGTTCTAATTTAAATTTTAATAGCAGATCAGACATGTCAAATCTAGTTGGTCTATTGAAGTTATAAGATTTTATTTGCAAAAACTGCAGTTAAAATTATTATCAATCACACAATGTTAGCATTAAAACTTTAAGCAACATTTTGATAATAAAGTGCTTTAAGCGCTTAATTTACAAACTTCACATGATAAATTCTGGTATTAATTATCCAACTATTGTTAACTTTACTTCAAAATTCTAATGCTCTGAATTAAAAAATCATCTCTTGGTTAGATTTGGGATAGCTCTTCTAGACAGGCATTTTATTATGCGTTTAAAAGTTTCTATATTTTCATAGTTGATCTTTAAATTCTTGGAATGATATTAAATTAATTTATAGTTTTACAATAATCTGATTTAATTAATAAATACTATTAATTCGTAAAATGTTGTCTAAGTATTTTTCATAAAATCTACTTTCCTAGATTAACCCTAGATCAGCCATTAGACTCTCTAGTCCTTCTTAGTAACCCATCCTTACTTATAACTCAAAGAGAAATAAACACTCGATAGTATCGATTTGCAATCCACTTTTGGACATCACATTGGAGGTCAGCTCTTAGAAATTCTTGGATAAATATAATCTAAAAAATGCTAATGCCATCTTAGCAGAGGAACTTATTCATAAATAGCTACTCACAGATGTTTGGACTAATTAGTTGAAGTAGATAGTTCCTGGTGGATCAGGACTCAACACTATTAGGGCAGCTAATGTAATTATAAGTTTTACTATTTTGGGGTGTTCTTTGTTTTTAATTAATGCTTTGTTTAGTATATGCTCAAGAGCAAGTATCAGAGTTAATGCAAATACTTTGGAAGTATTACAGATATTTTTATAATGCATTACTATTATTTATTATTATTAGTCTATTTTCTGATTGGTGATGATGACTAAGGCAAGATACTTCAATAAATTTTGAAGGATGAAGGAGTAGTTTCAGTTATTTACTAAGATGATAAAGCACCGACTGGTGTCTGTGCTGCTATTGTTTACAATAAGGATAGATCTTTAGTTGCAGATTTGGGTGCTGCTCTCAAATTCCCCACTTCTCATTTCAAGAATGAAGAAAAACACTTAAATTAAGCGAAAATTGTATATGGGACTGGATTCTTTTTCACATCAAATAAATCTAGTTTGATTGAAATTGGTGAAAACACCTCTTAATTTAATTTATATAACTTGTATAAAATTCTTAGCTTCATAATTTCAATTAAATTACTTTAAGATTTAGATTTTTTCTAAAAAACCTCAAAGTCAGGCTAGCTTTTCGCATTCAACTTATCAGCAACTTTCCTCATAGATTAATACCCCGAAGAAATGGAGCGAATCCTAAGGCATTGCGATTATGTCTTTGGCAACGAAGACGAGATAGCTCACTTTGCAAAGAAACACGAATTAATAAAAGACTCTGAAAACACAATCGAGTGTTATTACGACATCTGTGATAAGATTCAGTCGAAGTTTAAGTCCTTGAAGAAATACAGGCATATTATTGTTACAAGAGGAATGAAGGAAATTGTATATTCACATGGCTAGAAAATTCATGATAATTTCTATGTTGAACCACTACCTAAGGAACTTATCAACTACAAAAAATAAATGGCTTATTAAGGGCAATTCAAAATTATATATTATATTATCAAGGACTCAAATGGAGCAGGAGACTCATTTGTAGGTGGATTTCTTTCGTAAATTGCTCTTGACAAAGAATTCCAGAGTGCTCTTAAAGCAGGTGCCTACTGCTCAAAATTAGTATTGCAATAAGTTGGCTGTAATTTCCCTGAGAAATTACCAGACCCACATCAATTTTAATGAAATCTTGAAAATTTATTAAAAGTCTGAATTGATATTGATTTTCTTAATTTAATTAATAATATTTATGATAAAATGAAATAAGTTTAAAATTAATCATAAAATGAAAAGAATTCCAAGGTGAATAAAAAGATACATTAAGCTTAATAAGTTGCTGCTATACTCTCTATTACAATTGTAATATTTCAAAAATGTGATAACCTATGTAAATTAGATAGCGCTCTTATCTTTATACCTGATAATCCCAATAAAACTACAAAAATACCCAATGATATAAATTCCATTCACATTCTTCGCCCTGTTTTTAATCTTTGAGATAGTCATGAACTACTATTATGCTTGTGTGATACCACCGGGATTTCAATCTGATTTTGAGAATGTTTAAGTTAAACAGCCAGAAGATTTTGAGTTTCTACAATCTTTAACTTGCCACAAATGTAATGATAAAACAAGACTGCCAAGAGCACATCATTGCAAAGTGTGCAATAAATGTGTGTTAAGAATGGATCATCACTGCCCTTGGATTGGTAATTGTGTGGGATATTAAAACCACAGATTTTTCATGCTTTTGCTGTTTTACCTATGCGCTGGCATGTTTATAGTATTTCTCTTTACAGTAGAAGACATACTGGCTTACGTGTTGCTATTGATTAAAGCCAGAGGCAATATTTTCATAATGTATAAAGATCAAAGTTACACTCAAATCTCACTGATGTTACTTGGAGGTATAAATCTAAGCATATTTTTTGTACTGGGAACTTTTACCTATGCTACTTTGTACAATGCCTTATATGGGAGAACAAGCATAGAAAACTAATAGGTATTTGTTGATAAAAGAGGGACAAAGCAAATTGACAAGTAGTTAATGTTTGATAGATGGTTTCAAAAGGGCACTTTCAAAAATTTAAGATCGATATTTGGGGGTGATTAGGAGTTTGAAAGCCAAATGAAAAGTAATATAAAACAAGTGGGATTCTTCAGAAAAATGATTAATTATATAGTTTTGCCTTGGAATGTGAAACTATAGTCATATGATAAATATTTACAGAGTTATTATTCAATTGAACTCTAGAAAGTTGATTAGTTATGAAAAGATATATTTGATAAATCTGTTATCTGAATTTTGAACTATGAATTAGAATAAGATAGATTAAATTATATAGTTATGTAAAAAGTAATAATTTATACCAAATCATGCCTAATAAATACAAGTTTTATCCCCGTAATCATATTAAAATCTAATAGTTTATTATTAATAACTTTCAGAATGAATTCTACCTAGCTTCTATCGAATCTGACTTCTGCAATAACTGAGAATTAAGCTGCACTCTAATTTGCACATTTTTATTAAAATTTTATATAATTATAAAAGCAATATGTATATATTTTATATAATCTTATATTTTAAATAATAATTAGTCGACTATATGATGTCGGGAAAGAAATACGGGTGCTAAGCTTATCACATAAATTCAACTTGCAACCAGCGTATTTGGGAGAAATTCCATATTGTGTTCATGAAACTTCTAAAAATTAACTTACCTATTCACATCATACCACTGCTCTTGTTCAAGCTCAAATAACTCAAGTAAAAGTAAGTTGAAATATCATTTTATAGTATGAGATTCCCCTTAAAACTAATAAATCTTGAAGTTTTAACACAATAAATATAGGCCAATTTAGACTTTTCTGAAATTAGTTTTCAATTTAGTAAGATCAGCCATGTTTAAATTATTCGCATTAAAATATCGTTATATAATACTTTTATAATTAGAATGTTTTTGACATCCTTCGTGCTATCTATTTTCATGGTATAATGCTATGGTAGTCGACTTTTCCCAAATCTTTCAATAAGTAAGTTAAATCTTTCAAATATTTACCAAACTTTTCATTAGAATCTCTGCACATTCTCTCTTCTTTATTCGCTGGCTTGGGTATTGCATTCGAACAAGCTCACAAAAGAGTGGAGATCACATACTTCTGTCTCCCAAGAAATTGTGAAAACATTTACAATACTCTTGATAGCCGTAATCTTGTCCTATATCTTCCAGGTTAAGACGTAAGTCATTTTTATAATAAATAATTTGAAATCTATATCCCTATCCCCTAGATTAATTCTCATTACTTTTATGAATCAATCAATCTATCATCCACACATTTACTAAATTTAAATCATTCTATAGGCACTTTGTTTTGCAGTTGCAATGGGAATGATAGCTATGTGCTACAGCGAAGGTAAAAATTCCTTCACTTTGAGAGGTTTCACAGCCAAAGCTTGCAAATATCTCTGGACTGATACTCAATCGCAAAACAAAAATAAAAAGACTGATAAATTACCACACTCAAACAACGATACATCAAATATTAAAGAATGATTAATGAATATTATCGAATATATAGAGAAAATAAGAGCAATTTATATATCATTTGACTTCATTTTTATTAATACTAAGCTTATCTGAATATAAAATAGATATTATTTATTTATAAATTTTAACCTTAATTTAATAACAATTATCTTTCATTAATATAATTAAATACCTTGATAATTAATTAATCTAATTGATAAAATGGCACTTGAAATGTAAGTTCTCGATCTTCCCCATTTAAAATCATTATTGCTATTTTTTCATATAAACCATTAAATCATGTATATTTGTAGTAAATTCAGCATTGGATTTCCATGTGAGAGGTACGCAATGATAGCAAAGAACTCAATTGAAGTTGACCCAGCATATTCAGACACAAAAACAAAAAAGACCACGATTTAGAGATATATTCATGTCAGAAGTGGCGATCAGTAGTTTGTTGATGAAGGTATTTAAACAATCCAAAGTGTCCCACCTGTGATTGGCGGTGATATCAAAATGGAAGAATAAGTCAATACTATGAATAATGCTGGTGAAGAAGAAGGCAAGTTAGAAGATAAAAACAATAGTGCTAAACCAGCACCTGCTTATATGGATGTGAGGTTTACATGTGATGAGGATGAAGCTGGCAGTGTTAGAACAGCTATCTCTTCGTTTGTTGCAAATATGACTTTGATCAGTCAGACGATGCAGATGTTTGGGAATTGAGAAATATAGGTTGTATAATTTCATAATTATGCTTAATTTAATAATCTTAGATAAGTTATTTTGCAAAGTGATGGATTATAAATATTTAAAATTGTTTCATTTTGGTCCCATTGGTGGTAGCGAGAACCCTTATAGGAAATTCTCTCCAAAGTGATTTTATTGTTTATAAGAAAACAAATTACATTTTAAAAATAAATATAATATTCTCTCTTTGACCTCTTAAGTGTTCAGATTCAATCTTTATCTTTTGTTAATTATCATCTCTGGCACTGCCGTTACCAACAATTTTCCCAATCATTGCTTGCATAGATGCTATCCCAGGACCTTCATTGTTCTAAACTTCTACAGTTCCAGAGTTTGAATTGTTATGAAAACTTCCTCTTCTATCTTAGAAGCTGCCCAAGAAGTCTTCTCTCTGCCCTCTCAAATTCTACGAGTCATTTCTGATTTACTAAGATCTGCTGTTGTTTCTGTTCTGAGAATTATTTAGCTGATGTTGCTAATGAGGATTAGATCTAGCAAAGTCATCTTGCTAGATATCACTGTCGTCACTGCTGGCTGATGAATTTGGAGACTCATCTCTATTGTGGCTGTGTGATTGAGCATAGGGATTCACTTTGACAACTGCTCTAAATGGAGAAACTGAAACTAGTTTGACTGAGTCATTCTTCAAGTCTTAAATTGACTGAGCATTGTTGTGCTCAGAGAAGGATCTCTTTAAACTCTTCCCTCTTTAAGAATATTGATATTCTTTCTTGTAGTCTCTCTGAATTTAGTAGGGTCTTAGTTCATGTTACTTCAAGGTTTCTTCTAGAGGTTTAAGTGTGTTTTCTATTCCACCGATACTTTCAATAACTGTCTGTGGTACCTAATTGTTGGTTGTAATTGATCTGTAGAAGGCTGGTCCGTACTAACTTGAAATACCATTTGGCATACCACCATATAAAGATTAAGCTGATTATTGGTTCAAAGGGTGATTCATCGTATTTGCTGGAACAATTTATGGATTCAACTAAGCATGGGGTGGGTTCGAGTATAGGGATACTGGTTGATGATAAATTTACTAAGCTTGAGGATATACCCCTCTTTAAGAAAGATTTGGAGTTTATGTTGTAGTTGCTGGTAAATTCTAGAGGGTATTTTAAACTTAAGGATTGAATGTATGCTGGTAAATGAATATGAAATACTGAATAAAATACATTTCTCTATGTTATAAGTTTACTAGTTATTGATAGGGAGTTGTTAGTGTTATTGTTAAGCTTGAGCTTATTATTACTATTGAACGAAAACTGAAGGTGGTTGATAAAAAGTATGAGCACCAGTAAGATTAAAACCTGTATTGAGTGAGTTGACATTCGTATTGTAGAATTGGTTACTCATCAAATGCTTGTACCTCTCATATTGCACGTCAGGGTTCTTCAAGTCATAGTCATTCAATTGTAATTATGGTTGGTTTGGCTGTCTTCCAGGACTATTGCCATTTTTTAAGTTTCTCATAGGCTCTCCTAAAGGATTTTGTTCTAATCTTTGTGGGCCAGCTACAAATCTCTGTAGATAAGGTGCATTGTTGACTAAATGTCTAGGCTCCATATATTTACCATGAGTATCAATGACGGGGTTTTGATATCCATTCATACCTCCCTGGTGATAAGCTGGATTATGCATTTGACCACCCATAATTCCATTCTAATTCTAAGCATGCGACTGATTCATTGTAAAATTTGTCATTTGCTATTGTGCATTTTCTTTGTTGACTACTTGATCAAAGAAGGGGTTCATCATTGGATTAACATTAGCATAATGTTGTTACATATATTGCATTTGCTGTTATTATTGTAATACTTATTGCTGTTACTAAATCGTTTAATGTGAATAAGCCTGTTAGCGTTTCTAATTAATTTCATGGACTTGATCTATATAGTCTTTTGTCTAGCCTTTATCACTTTTCTTTCCTATAGTTAAAAATTAGACCTAAATTACATTTATGAAACTTACTCTTTGAGTCTTAGAAGGGTTTTGGGGGGAAATCAGGGAACTGCTAGTATGGGGGCTGAGTTATGTTTTGTTTTTGGTAGTATGTTTTCTCGAGAGATTTCATATAGGAGTCGAAGTCATCTCTGTTTTGGAAATCAACTAAGTCTCTTAGTAATCCTTATTTTGCCTCATCAAAGTATGAATCTATGTTTTGAATTTAAAATCAAACATTAAATTTGGGGTTAATTATATTTTATCACACATTTTTATAAATAACCATTAAATATAATTCTTATATTGCAACCACTTATAAATTTGAATAGATGTTTACCTATAGAAGATGACTCTTGGTATGACCCTTAATTTTAGAAGGCTTCCTGCAAAGTGTTGTGAACTGAATGCATTTTTATTTTATTTGAATTTTAGAATTTTTAATTGTTATAAATTTTCGAAATATGTATAATGCATAATCATAAGTAATGGGGAAAGATATTTTTTTTAATGAAATGTTAACTTAATTATTTCCTTTCTATAGGTTTAGGTTAATCTGAAAATATAAACATTGTAATATTTATCTCTGTTAATTTTAGAGATTTGCTTTATTTAGAGGTTGCTTGAATTAATAATTAGAATGATCTTATATTTTCTATTGATAAATTATAGCAACAATATAATATTTTGCTTGTACCTATAATAAGGTGCAACCTAATATTTAAGACTTTGTAAATTGAATGTCACAATATAAGGTGCATGAGTTCTTCATCAAAATGTACCAGACAATCTACTAAGATATATCCTGCATACATTCTGATTGCAAGGTTGTTGCCTGGCATTAGCTTGAATTTATATTGTCTGTTTTCTAATTGGTACACTCCACTACTTATTTTTGTTATTTTCATGTTTCTGAAGCATATTTATAATTATTGGTGGAATAAGTTTTTTAATATTAAATTTAAATTGATGGATTGTATGGCTTTTATAACTTAAAATAATATTTTATCATGGTTAATGACGGGTTTTAAAATTTCTTTACATTTCTTAAAGAATTCTAGTTCAATAGATTAAATTGAATTGTTTTAATTAAAGAAGTTATTATTTATTCTTAAATGAAATAAAATGTGAAAACTTATTAATTTTCGCAAAGTTTTAATAAAATACATAAATAAATTTCTTTTGGATACTAAAAAATCTCTAAATCAAATATGTTTTGGCAATTACAAACTTTAATTATTATATATGATTTATTCCTAAATAATTAAACATTTTTAGTCTTCAATTGATTTATAGAGTGCCTGATCTAAATCATCAATATGTGTCTATTTGGTCAGTAGATTCTGTTAGTTGACATCTTTAATAAATGATTTGCTGACTTATGAACTAAACGATTCATTGACCATACTTGAGGACCTAATTCCGCTAGCTTAGTCCTGCTTGAAGTTAAAACTCTGAGAATTAGATTTGTTAAAGTTCATCCCGTAGTTTTAAGATGCCTAGCTTCCTTCTTACTTCTGATAGTGTATAAAAATTTCATTTATGTCGTTGTTCAAAGTGCGGCATTGTTTCTGTAAGTCACTTAGCTTTCTCTCAAGAGAGAATATCTCACTTTAGGTCTTTTGTAGAGTTTCCTCGTCCGAGAAGAGTGTTTTGTACTCTTTAATAAATCAATAAATATACAAAATGACTCTAAGTAATTTGAATAAATTCGCTTATAAAATAGAAAGAGTTTTATTTTAAAATCTTTGATGGATAATTGAAGTTTTTCTTTCAAAAGTAGCTGATTTTTATTAAGCATGGCCTAATACGCTTCTTTCATACCAAAATATTTCCCTAGTAAATTCTTGTAATTAAGATAATTCTTTTAATGTTCATCCATTCCATCAACTAACTTTAAATTATTAGCATAGTTAATGTTACTTATTTCTATACTATTGGTGGCACCAGAATTCACCTTATTATCAATAGGAGTCATATGAATGTTACTATAATTGTTCTATGGATTTTAGAATATTAAACTTAAACTCTATCTTTGCCTTAAAATTTAATCTAGTTATGTACAAACATTTGTTGCTTAATCTAAAATTTAGGTAATATTCAACAGTTTAGTCTAAGATTAAGTTTGTGACTCCTCAAGCATTATAACATAAATTTACCTTTAATTGTGGTTAATACTCTCTTCTAACTTCATGTGGAAATATTTCAAGTTGAAAATCTATGTCAGCACGTTTATGAACTCTTGTACAAGCCAATCCTACTCATTTAAATCTTAATCTTCTATAATGCTCATGCTTGCTACATTTTGAGTTTCAGCCCATCTTTCAAGATTTTACTCAATTTCCAGCATTTAATCGAAAAGAATCTTATGTTTCTCGATTAATCTTTAAGTTCTTGCATTTATACGCTCGTGTTTTACATTCTAAGTTTCATCACTAGAAGTGTTTAACTCGATTTGTTTTAGAGGGTTAAGGTTTCTTATGTCCTACAGTTAGGTTGAGAGATTTAAGTTTAGCGTTAGCATGGATTTCTTTACTTTTTCTATTTTCGTTTAATATTTAGTTTGTAACGAGCTTATATTTACTCTGAATCCGAATCCTCCAAGCATCACAAATTATTTAATTATTGAGAGACCATCATCAAATACATTTTTTGTTACATCATAAAAATATAAATGGAGGAATATCATTGCAATCTTTATGGATTTATGTTAGCAAAACCATAATTGACTCTATTTGTTCAAGGTCCCCAAGGTTGAGTTCTTAAATCTTGGAAATTCTTTCAATGCTTTGTTTACATTCTTCAATTTGCTCTTAGTATTTCCTTATGTTTAACTAGAATCTTGACATACTTTAATTTGGAATAACTGCACCAGTTTGAGAATTATTGTTGCTGGTTAATTAGTCATTTTTCAGTAGACTGTTACATAGTTTCTTATTATGCTTTAGCAATCTTTCACACAAATAAAGCTCTTACTATCTGAGCATAACTTTCTCACATACCTCCAATATATGATAACCATCATGGTAATTCGATTATAGCTCACTGCTCTTCTCTTAAAGTCTATAAAGAGTAATCTCAAGTTTATTGTTTATATCCTGTGACTCTTTTTGATAGCTGTCAAGTTCATAGATGTCAAATTCATTTAGCTCTAAGCGTTTAGTCTTGAGTTCATTTAACTTTTAGATTTGTTTTTAAAGAGATTTTTCACCTTACTCGCATCTTTTACTGCACTTAGCTAATAATTATTTTAAGTTCCCAAGATCGTTCATCTCACACTCTTTCTCCTCATCTTCAAATGAGTCTTAGAATATGCTACTGCTCTATCTGCCAAGATCAAAACTGTTTTCATCATGAGAATTGCAAGTACTGCGTGGGTTCTAGAAAATGTTACTGCCATCATTCACTTGACAACAGGTTGATTCAATAATAGAACATATCTTGTTGAAGTAAGTAATCATAGCTTTCAATTTTACTTCTTGATCTTAAATGTCTTCTATCTTTAATTTCTAGGTTTTGTCTTGTTCAGCTTTGTCTTCTCTAAGCTTTTGCATTTTTTCATGCTAAATTACGAAATTTTCCCATTTTAGCATTTGGATTTGAGCTTCTTCCTCTCCTCTACGAAGGTACTTTATCATGTCTGAGATACTTTTATAGATACACTCGATTTAAGTTTTTATGTCTTATTCTGAAGAATGATTATTGCCTGAGATATAGGTCTATCTTTCATATTTCCTCAGAAGCTATTCATTAAAGAATTTATGTAATAAATTTTTTGTGTATAAGTAGTCAAATTTTTATTCTCCTGGTGTCAAAGTTGAGGTATTATCAGAGTCATGGTTCTTATTTGAAAGTGTAGGGCTAGTTTGATTGAAATTAATTGCAGCAATTGTCTGAGTATTTTAACCTTCATTGCTACTGCTTGCACTCATCACATCATTTATGCCTGAACTCCCTGCACCTGTATTCTTATTCTACCTTTTAACCTTTCCAAAACTTTAAATAAAAATTTCTAAATTATGAAATTAATATATTCAAAATACTGAAAAACTTTGAGAACTTATGAGGTTGTTTACATGCTCTATTCTAGTTTTGGCTTGTTACTTTCTTTGTTAGATCTGTAGAAACACCTGTTTTTGTTCATTCAAAGCTTATTCGATCAACAAAAGTGTATTTAAAATTTCTTTGCATTAATTCGGTGGAGGGGTGATCCCTTAGTTACCACCTGATGACGACATACTATTGTCAAATATAAACTACTATGTATTTCTATAAAATATACGTGTGAGTAATGTTTGAGCTATAATGATATTATTGATAAGTGAATTCTGGCTGCTTATTTCTTATTTAGTTTCCACTAGTAAGTACTCAAAGTCTTCGATTGTTTGTAAACCTGAATTCAATTTAGAGTCTAAGATTTTCAGATGAGTTGCCAAGTCTGAGAGTCTAGGGTCTTTCATCATTGAAGAATTTTAAAAGCTAAATATTGAACTATTTGCATTGATTATATTTTTCAATAGAATATTTACTATATTTATATATTAATTATTTTTCATTAAAATGTTGTAAGAAATTATAATGCATTTGTTGATTTAGCATCGCAATTACATAGGGCACCCATTGTAAAATTTAATATTAAAAGATTATTATAAAATTGTAATTTAGTTTAAAATTACATAGAACTTCACTCGTTAAAACATATTATTTTGAAATATTTTATTAGGAAAGATATTTAAGCAGTTTGTTTTGCTTTAAATTATCGATATAATTATATAATACATAGAGATTAAAATAATAATATTTATTTAAAATAATTAATTTATGCTTCTAAATTAGATCGGTGATAACGACTTAGAATAATACTTTCGAAATAATTTTATTAAAAAACCATTATTTAGTACTCTGTTCAATCTCATATTTTAATTCTTTAATTGAAACATGGTAATTTATTATGATATTTTAATTTAATAAGTAATTAAAAAATGATATCTTCCACTGAGTTTTCTTAAGACCACTTAACAATAAGAATCGCAACCCCTTAATTCAACAGGCAGCAGTTAGCTCAGAATAAGGATTCCGATATCTTGCCATTCAACCATAGCTAGTCAGTATTATCTATTTCTAATTAGTAATAACAAAATTAACAGCAACTAAAAAACGGAGGGTTAAGTAGTTAGATATTACTAAATAAACAATAAATTTAACAATCATCTTATAAAGATGGTCTATAACCGGAGTAAACTAAATTAAGTATAAATGATCTTAAAAATGAACAAAATTTAGCGGTTGGTAGCTTTTAAAGTTAAAATAATGCTAATTTGTTGATACCAATAGTACCACATCAATCACTTTTCAGTTTCGAGAATAACGAGAAATTAATTGCGAACTCTAGAACTTTACAAAGAAATCACAGCTAATCTGATGGCTTATAAATTTAAGGCAATTTTATATCAACATAAGAATCACTACAACATTAACTCAAAAAGAAAAAGAAGGGACGCCCTCTCTTACATTAAAAACAACAATTACAAAACTTGAAAAATCAAGGAAATCAATAAAATGTTTCCTAAAAGTACTTGAACTAGAATTAGAAATCTCAATCACAAGCAAACTTACTAAACAAACAGTTGACTTTAAAGTAATAAATCTACAAAGCTAGAAAGTAATCAATTTTCCAATTTGATCAAAATGATAATCGCAAACTTATTCATGAAACTTTGCAGCACTAGTAAAAACTTTACTATTAATAGCTAGATTTAGAGGAAATGAACAAAAAAAGCCATTTAGATATTGACCCTAATACAGGGTGCTTTGTGTAGAAATAAATCTATAAGTAAAAGAAACCCAATCTTTTTGGCTTAAAAATTCTTAACTCAAAGCTCTAGTTAGTTGAGAAAATGCTTGAACTTAATAGCAGTCGAGATTCTTTAGAAAATATAAAAGGTGGAAGTCATACTACCTAATAAAATTTTAATCGAAAAATCATTGTGAAGGATTAGTTGGATGGAGGATGGTCTCAATAATTATATGTCAACTAAAATCCAACTATAAATATCAATGTTAATGATACCGAAGAAATTAACAATTATACACTTCAAAACACTTTGAAAATTAATCCAACTATTAACTCAACAATTTCTTTGGAATAACCTAATCATTATTTAGTAAACTCACCTTCTCAACAGTATTTTGAAAACTAGAAATATTTCCAATCATTAATAGATTAGCAACCAGACCAAAATCGCAAAAACTATTGCTTAAGAAGAACTCTTGCTCAAGATTCATTAAAACAATACAGTCACTAGAAATCCGAAGTCTCTCCATAGATTTTTGATTTGTAAATAGCTCAGAAACTCTTGAAAAATTAAAGAAAGCAGCTACAATCCTAATAAAATCCCCTTTAATCCTCTTAATCTTAGTAAAGCCTTCAAAGCCAAAGTTAAACTTAACATTTTTCAGCAAATCAAAACATTAATTTAATGTTGAGCGATATTCACTAATCTGAGTTTCATAGCATGGCAGAGAAATAGAAAAAGGTTTTCACACCAACCTAGTATATGGGCCAGAGAAGGAGGAATCAATAATCAAGGTTGTCTTAATTTTAAGTATAGCCCAAATCAGAGTTATAAAATTAAGACATAATGAAAATCAGCATTAATGAGAGTCCAGATAGAAATAGTTAAAAGGGTATTGGCTACTAAGATCAAAATTAACCTTAAATTGATTATACAGCTGAGTAAGCAGGCCAAACCTTAACATATTACTAAGTTAACTAGCAAATTTATTCACCTAAATAATAGTCAAGCAATCCCTTTTTCGGTTAAACAAGCAGTATTTTGTATAAAAAGTTACCGTAGAAAACTAGTAAATATTTGGCTTAGCTATCTCTCACTTAAAGTCATAGTAATATGCAAACTTACATGAAGAATAACAAAAAACTTTAACATTAACAGTTTAACAGTACATAATAAAATCTCAGAAACAACAATTTAATGGGTAGATCTACAATTGACGTTCCTAATGATTTCAATTAAAAATCTTCTCAAATGTATCTTTACCAAACTGGTAATATACAGAGCATGAAATAGCTACCTAGATTAAGTGATAAAAATAATATAATGAATGAAATTGCAAACATGAAATTGCGAAGAAATCCATACTAATCAATATTAATGGATAATAATAGTAAAATAGCCACTGTACCTAGATAAAATTTGATATGACTTAATATTAATACAAGACAATCCAATTTATTACTCTTAAATTGAATATTCTTTATTTCATGATTTTCTTAACTCATATTCTATCAAATCTAATTTGACTTATGTCATTATATAAAGCAAAATTGTAGGTAAATATATGTATTTACGTTAATTGAAAGTATACAATCTAATAATGCTTAACTTAGGAGCAGCATATCTATTTATGAATCATTTTTCAAAAACCTCCAATTATTTTGCCAATATCTGGGAATCCGCCGCCTCCCTTTCTGTAACCTTCGTATCTCTCTTTTATACTTTTTTTAGCTCTTCCGAGAACTTGTTTAAGGTCTGGCATGTTCTTCTTCTCACTTTCTTTTCCCCATCTGCCGAATTTATAATTAAATTATATTTCAATTATATATTTAAGTTTAATTAATTCAATTTAGATATTCAATTATATGAATAAATATATCAGTTATATCATCATCTGATTCAAATACTTCAAAAACACATTTCTTATCTGCAGTTGACACCTTAAAGTCATAGGCGATTCTGATATTTAGAAAATATTATAATCATAAAACAACAACTGTTTTTGTATAAGAAAATTCAGAATACATTAAAAGTATTAATGATAAATCTATCTTCAACTTCAGCCATAGCGTTAGTGGGTGAAAGCCCAAGACACTTGAGAGTGCTAGATTAAGGTGCAATGGGGATTCCTTACAATATTGGAATTTTATCGAAAATGGAGCCAATATCGTAGTTGTTCAAGCTTTCAGCAAAGTCACGGATTTAGTCTTCCATCAAGGTGGATTCAGCTTCGATCAATTTTTCTCCCTTGAACACTTTGAGTTGTTGGATGTCAACGTTGAAACTCTTTACCTTGCCAGTCAGGAGTCCCTTCATCACCATGTTTGAGTTGAAATCGAGAACGGTGGAGGTTGAAACTGAAATGAAGAAAGATCTCCATGGGATCCATTCCTCGGATTCTGGATCGAAAGAGGAAAGAAGGGCAAGTGGGTTGTTAATTGCCTTTGCTGAGTGGAAAATACCACAACCAAAATTATACTTGAAATTTATAAATATAGCAATTGATAGGCATCTTAAAAATGGGAAGAAAATTGGTTATAAAAATGGAAGGCAGTATCGATTTAGTTACCTTTCTTGAACCAGACTTATGAAATATGAGTATCATAATAAAAGAATACCTACAATTATTTAAATTACCCGGCAAATTATTTTTTTATAATCATCAAGTTTGCCAGTTAAGAATTGCTTGCTGAATCCGCACTTGAAGTCAACTTTCTTTCCATCTCCAACTTCTCTAGCAAGATTGGGGATAAGAGGTCTCAATAGAGTGGTTGTGAATAGGTTGGCAGCTGTGGAGGCAATTTTGCTCAATTCACCTGGGGTGTTTCTCAAGAATTCTTCTAGGAGTGAGTAGGTTCTCTTACTGTAGAAGAGACCCATTAAGAAGTGGTTAACTAAATTCTCATCAACAGTAAATTGAATGTCTTTTTTGAAATCGTTGCTGTTGCTGAAAGTGGGCTTAACAGACACAAGTTGCTTCTCAAATTCAGAGTAGTCAAGGCCGGTATCGAACTCATTAATGAAACTGGCTTGCACTGAGTCACCTTAGAATTTCAAGGACTCTGAGAGACTGCTGTTAAGAGTGACGCCATTAATGAATGAAGTAGAGAATGGGAAATTCTTCCATAGGTTCTTCTCAGCCTCTTGCAATTTAACCTTGAAATCATTTTATCTCTTGTTCAATTATTGCACGAACCACTTCTTAACTGATTTCTCAAACTCATGTGATTTGTATAGTGGGACTTCTCCGCTTGCACTGACCTTGATAAGATCCTCTTGAACTGCAAATGATACTTGATCTACATTGATTCTTGGATATAAACTTCCCCATGCTGCGTACTCTTCACCAAGAGATAACAAGATTTGACACGTACTAATAAACTTCAACTGTTTTATTTCATAAGCAAAGAAAAATATTTATTTTTAGGAGCGTTGTAGTCAATAGTCTCCTTGGCCTTAGTTCTGGGGTCTTCGATAACTCCCTTGCCAACGAAGTACAAATCGTGCATCTCAAGCAAAATCTATCCCTCGTCAACCATCATCTCCAACTTAAGGTCGTTCCAGTTAAGTGCGCCTCTCTCAGGAACTACTGACAGATCAATCTGTAAAACTATAAAATTAAGTAGAGTTGAATAATTTAAATAGCCAAAATTATTATAGTATAAAGATTTTGGGAATATTTTCCATATCGGTGCGAATATCTTCTAGGTAAACATTCTTTACATTATCGAAACGTGATGCCTCTGAAAAGATCAAACCCATATTCTTCTGTAACACATTCTTGATAAAGTCTTGGTTGATTCTAAACTTGAAGTATGACTCAAATGTCTTCACAGTTGTGAAATTTCTACTATAAAACTTCTTAGTTTTAAAATGCTTTATTATTTTTATTGAATATAAGTGAAAGTAGATGCTGCTAGGAAAAGCAACAAAACACCGCTTAATTTACCGGCTCTCATATTTTAATGAATTTTAAGATTAATTAATACTTACCAATTAAATATTTACTAGTCAGCAATTATTAATGATTCCTCCTCCTTAAGCGAATACTATAATCAGTTATTTTATTTATATCATTCGAGATTTACATTCCCAAAGTCAAAATATATAATTTAATTTATTATAGAGTAAAATTGATGGAACATATAGGTTAACCATATAAAATTGAAAAAGTTTTTTAATGTTTCTTTAGTTAAAATAACAAAAGAAAGTAATAAATTTGTTCTTTATATGATTAAACTCCGTTTTTGCTCACTCTAATATTCTGTAATTCTCTGAAGTGAGAGAATGCAGTGTTTTAATAGAGAGGGCATCTCCTGTGGCTTGATTTTATATACTGTCCACATTAATTTCTATTAACGAATATGTCTCCTCAAATCTAATATCAATTACATTAAATTTACCAAAAAAGAATTTATTTTGTAAAAAAAACTATAGAATTTCATATAATGTGAGAGAATTTTAGATGAGTGTGATAAAACAATAAATAAATTGAATTATTAGAATAATAAAAGCAAGAAACAAATGGTGGTAATCAGCGCAAGTATATGTAATAAAAACGGCAAAATACTCATGGCAAGGCAGTTCATACCAATTACTCGTCTAAAACTTGAGGAATATATGGCCAATTTCCCTAAGTTAATTGAATCAGGTAAGTAATAAGGAAATAATTCAAATTTATGAGAAAGTCATTGTATTTTACTATGTCAAAATTGGAATGATATGCGAATAATAATTGCTGCTTTAAAATGATACACTTATGCATATTAAAATGTTTCTTCTGATTAGGAAAATAGTGCACGCATATTGAGACGGATAACATTAGGTATGTGTACTTGCCCATGGAGAAACTGTTCTTGGTGCTCATTACTACTAAAAACTCGAATATCATAGAGGACTTGGAGGTCATTAGACTGCTGCATTAGGTTGTCATTCAGTAGTGCCAATAAGGTAAGTGAAAAATAACGAATAAAATTGATTGAGATAAACCCACGATAATGATTTTTATTCGTGTCAGAAATCTTCACCTTATCCATATGAAAATTGCATTTAAAACATTATTCTTAACAATTACTAATTATATAGGATTGGATGAGAAGGTAGTGATGAAGAAGGCATTCGATTTGATTCTCTCATTTGATGATGTGATCAGTTTTGGTCATCGTGAATCAATTAACATGTCTCAACTTGAAGCATACTTAGAGATGGACTCCACTGATGAAAAAATCCACAAAAAGATGCTAAATATACATGACAGTTTTGTTCACTAAAGACATTCTATTTTATTAGAGTAAACAATTTAAATGCAATTGATCAGAGAGAATGAGGCCAAAGACTATGCAAAGAAGCAGTAAAAAGAAATTGCCAGAAGAAAGCATGATCCTGCCTACAAGGATAATATGAAGGGAATCAGCAGCATTGACTACCAGCCTAATCAGGGATCTGGAGGTCAAGCTTAAATTGGATATCAAGGCAATGCTTCTTAGGGAAATGCTTCTGCTGGTGCTGCAGTTTCAGCCCAAAAGTTTAAATTTATTTACATTCATAAAAACCCCCTTTAATGTGTCTTTAATTATACTAGTTTTATTTTGATTGATATTTTTAAAGGCTCCATGGATGCAAGATGACAATGCAAATCTCTCACAATCTAAGAAAGCACCAGGCAAGGCTATGCAACTTGGAAAGCCCAAGAAATAAAATGAATTGATGAAGGACTTGCAAAAAGAGAAATTGTTCTCAAAGCCTCAAGACGCCTTAGCTGAAGAGAGTTAGGCCCAGTAACAAGAATAAACTCAAGCCTACAATCCACTTGCTGAAAATGTTGTAATTGAAGTTGAAGAGAAAGTTTTATGTACAAATAAATGAATATATACAAGATTACTATGTTAAGTTCTATATATGACTTATACTCTCCATTAAAATAAATATTCGAAAGTGAACTGCACATTGAATAAAGATGGGGAGCTTGATAAATTTGAGGTGAAAGGCATCATATTCTTAACACTTAATGACCCAAAGAAGAACAATCCAATTGCTCAGTTATCATTCAACCAAGTCAAGGGCTTTAATTTCAAATCTCATCCTGAGCTAGATAAGCAATCTTGGACAAAGAAAAAGATTTGAAATTTCATGAAAAGTAATAATTAATTTAAATTCTTATGAAAATTAATTGAATATATAAAAGTATTTTCATAGAGATTTAAGTCTATATTATGTTAAGTTAAAGATAATCTAAGCATCAGATGCAGATTAAGGTTTCCCAGTGCACACTCGTTTGGATGCAGTGAGATACAACTATCGCTCCAAGGATGAGGCAGACCTCCCATTCACAGTCAACGTGTTTAATTCCAAGAAGCAAAATAAGTCAGTCATCACCCTTGAAATTGAACTCAACCAAAGCTGCAATTTAAGCTTCAAGTCCCTTGAAAGAGTCACCCTTGCACTTTATATTAAAATAATAGGCAGTTTAAACTTAAGTTTATTATAAATAATTCTACTTAACATGGGAGGGGATAAAGCTGTTGACATTGAAGTGGTAAAGAAAGGCAAAAACAGCAATTTAGAGCAAGACCAGGCAAACAACATGCTCCTGTGGGTGGTCAGCAATTTAGTGGAAGAGGGCAGTGCTGTACTCTCATTCGCCAGTGAAAAGCTCGCTTTCGAAGAAATATTCCCAATTGATATTAGATTTATGAATTATTCATATTAAGAATTGCTTAATTGAAAGAACTCTAAATAATAATAATATATAATAATTAAGCAATAATAATATAATAAATATTAAGATAAAATGTAGCAATAAAATTAGTAGTTCTAATACGAGTAAGTAAATATAAAATGAAAACTTATATGATTTAGTGAGAACAATTATGCAGATGATGGAGAGTTAATGGATGGAACTATCGAAGATGATGATGAAGATATGTCTGACTCAGACGATGAATTAATTATATTATTATTATATTAATTACATGAGAATTATAATTATAATTTCTATGAAGGTGGTTCAATAACTCAGAGTGGCCAAAAGTCAAAACACAAACGCAGATCAAAGAATGACAACTAGGGCCGTAATTTCCGATGCGGTTGCGGCAAGAAGTATCTCTCATACCCAGCCTTGTACACACACATAAAAACCAAGCACAACGGTGTGACACCCACAGGCACCAATACTTCTTAGTTTTAGACTGGCAGAGGGAGAGGTAGACCTAGAAAAATCTAGAATTTAGTGTAAGATAAGGAAGAATAGCTCAAAGTGCAGTAGTAGAACTAGTTAATCAACCCAAGCATGAAGCAGATGGGTTTATTGTCTTATTTAGAGTCTCACCTCACCGATGAAAAACTACAAAGAGAGAAAGATTTTCTTACATGCTTGAATTGCGTTGGAGGCCCAACAAACCCTCTGGAATGGTTTTACGAGAGAACAGATTCCTCCAATTCAAGTGACGATGATTAACTATACAACCTGGTGCATGATCACAATTTACTAATTCAGTAAAGTTTGAGGTAACTTAACATAGAAGCCATGAAAGCTAACGTGTATAAGGGCACACTTTATCTTGCTAACTTGACTGATGAAGAGAGAGGCCAGCTCAAAATTGATTAAATTCTTGCCATATTCTTGATTGATATGTCTGAACAAGTCATCGTTAATTTCTATAAAGCTGTGACTGTCTTTGTGACACTTAAATCTCCAAATATTATATTTATTTAAATATATTGTCAAATTTAGAGATATATAAATGTGGATGATATTATTTTAATAATTTCATTCGATTTATCCTTTAATTAGTTCTATATTTTAAACATATAAACATGAAAATTATTTAAATAACTTATAAGAATCATAACAATTTTATGGCATAACATAATGATAAACAAACCATTTAAAATAAAATAATCATAGTTATTCTTTACAGTATTTTAACATATTTAATCTTAACAAAATACTTTCAAGTAAATTCAAGAATAGTGATTATTAATTCTTATAAAATATTACTAAGTAAAGTTTATATATAAATATTTAAAGGTTTTAACTTTACAGAAACTGTTTGAATGAAATTGGGTGGGATTAGATAGCTAACTATAAGAGATTAGATTTGATTGAGAGTATCAATTAAAATGAGGATTCAATCATAGACAGTGGACTTTAAGAACATTTATTTTATGTGATATCATTTAACCAATTAGTTAATTACATTGAATTAAATTTATATTAGACTTCCAATATTCACATAAGTTAAGGACGGTGATTTCATTCCATAACTCAGTAATGAGTTCATACTTGAATATCTCCCACAAAAATGCAATATATTTTATAGAAAACTTGCAGTCTCACTGGTGGAACATTTATGCAGATGGTTATACAACAGGAAACTCACCTAGCTCAAGATCAGCTAGAACTACTGACAGTCTTAGGCACGAATGTTTCAAGTATAATATAGTTATTTAATTAGTTTTGCATTAGCATGATTGAAATTTAATTAATCTTGTTATAATTTCATAAAGTCGATTACTTACGTTCTACAATTCAAATAAAGATTTAAATGAGAGATGTTTTAAGAATAGTCTGATATAGGAAAATTTCAATGCAGTTCTACAATCCTAGAGAATATGATAGATGAGGGTTTTGTTAAAGCAAAAGTTGTGAATAATTAATTCCATATACATTTTCATTAATTATTAAGACATGTTTGGACTAAATTTCAGATTAAGTATTACAAAAGTTATAAGAATCATTTAATATTTTACATTATAGAAGGGGGAGTTAATCTTTAAGCTATCATGCATATACACATTAAGCTTTGATACTATAATTATGGAAAATCATTTGTCGTTATTCATGTTTAAGTGAACATTTCGCAGGAAGTTCCATGCACATTTTAAAGGTGACGTCCAAAATTTCCACTCTATGTGAGAGTTTTCTGGCAGAAAGGGCATTTAAAGGGTCTCAAACCAGTGTGCTTCCTAAAATGATCTCTCAAGGTACAGCTCTTTTTGAATAGCTCCCGCAATCAGGATACTTGCATTTGAAATAGAGCTTGATTCTCTGAGTGTCAAGGTTTTTACACGTATGGTTGATGCCACTATCTAGGGATACCTTTGAAAGTCTTATTTTTGTTCCTTCCTGAGTCTCCAAGTTCTATCAGCTTATCCAAAATGGATTCATTTTCGTAAAAATTAGAACTGTGAAAACTTATGACTCTCATCTTCATCATGAATATTTTGCAAATCTAATTCTTCTTCTGAGTTTGACATGACCTGGCCGAGTTGCTCATCATTCGAATCATCCTTGCGAATCTTAATTTTGTTATATTTGTGAGATTCTTTCTCTTTTTTATGAGGAGTTTATATGAAAATCTGTTGTTTGGCATATATTACTGTTCCTCTTGTTTAAATGATATTCTCTTGTGGCTGCAGATCCAGTTGTTTTGCTTGATATTTTAATTTTTCTATGTATTATTGATTTATAAGGCAATCTTTGGCTTTTCATTGGACCCGTAAGGAGAGAGGGATTTATTCTTAATAGTGTCAAATTCAAGACTTCGAGGAACGATCCCTGATGATCTCTATATGCGAATCAAAGTGTCATTATAAAACAAAGTTCATTGAAAGCTAAAAATATAGTGTAAATGTATAAAATTTTTTTCAAAATTATTGAGGTTCGAATGAGGCTGCTCTTAATTAATATTCTGAATATTGTTCTGTTCTGTTCTGTTCTGTGTTTTGTTTATTATTTAGAATGTTCCGTCAAGGCCCCCTAGCTGATCTAAAACTAATTGTGGTGGAGAAGCAGTTTAATTTATGACAGTAATTAGTATTAATATTTGTTTAGACTATCATGAGTGTGATCCCAACTTTTCTCTAAATTCAATGAAGTTTGTTATAGATGAACTAGGCTTCCAGTCTAAACAATAGTGGGAAGTTGTATGTTTTAAACAAGGAAAACGAAGGAGTTATTATTGGTAGTAGTATGCATGATGTTCTGTGGTGAAGGTTATTGGTCCTGAGTGTGATCTCCGGTCGGGGTCACGGTATGAGTAAGTAGTTGTTGGTGATAATGAATCTGGTTATCAGCAGTCGAATATGAGTACATTCCTGTTGGATTGATATTATTTGCTTTCTCTGGCGAAATTATAACCTTAGTGATGGGATGTTGTGGTTCATTTTGACGTATTTATGAAACGCTGATTTGATCCCTGACCCAAAGGCTTTTGCTGGTAATGACTAATTCTTAGTAGGAGATAAACTGTGGCTAGAGAAGGGTTAAAAACAGAAATGTTCCTCTGTTGGACTTAATCGAATGGTAAAAGATATCGCTAATTATAAGGTGAGCACAAGCAAATATAGGTGTGTCTAGTATTCCAATTAAAGGTTAATTAAAATCATACCTATCTACTTAGCTAAATTATATTTTAATACTAGACTAAAGTATGTAATAAAATGTAAAGATTTTTAGAAATTATATGATAATGATTACAAGCTTCTTTTAGTTTAAATATTATTTTCTTCTGATATAAGAGAATTCTTTATCCTTCTTTATCAGACGATTTCACTATAATATTAAAGGCATCAAAATCTCTTAATTAATTAAAATGTTCTTATGCCCTTTTTTGATAGAAATAATTTATTAAATAAATGAAAAGAATTCCAAGTACTAGTTTGTATTTTCTTCATATTATTTCATAAATTTTATATTTTTCGTAATCTATCTATTGATGTAAAATATAAAGATATACAAATTATAGATAAACTTGCGATTTAAATGCATAAAGTTATTTTAATATTATTTTTTGCTTTAAAGAAGGCACATCTAAAATTTTTATTTTCAGAAGCCTTTAAGTAGCAATACTTATTGAATTGTACTTTTTATAAATAATACGTCACTTTAGAGGCTTTTCATCTAGCCTTTTGTAGCCTTATATTATGCCCTGTTGCCTTCGGCATTGGCTTTAAGATTTTGTTCCTTTAATCTCTCATGCAAGATAGGATGGATCTTGTGTAGACAAGATTCTAAGAAAAGTTTCATCAAGTCATATTACTGGACTTGAGATGCGAATCTCTAAAATATCTTAATGTCACCACTATATAGGACAGTATCAATGGTTTATTAAAATATGCTAATATTAAAAGGAATTTTAAATTACCAGTTTTATTATTTAAGCAAAAATTTAATATGGACTGCATACTTGGGCCCTACTGGAGTGAGAGACGTCTTTGATCGTTCAGATTAAGCATGCTGAACAATAAAGAGACGATTTCGCGAGATTATGAAGAAAGGAGATTTAAATTTAGCAATAATTGATTAATTGAAAAATTAAATATACTATTATTTTGGAGGATCGAGGAAGTCTATGGTGTTTACAGATCAGCTCGAGCTGGGTCCACTATAGTTCAATTTATTTATGGATCTTTATGGTGTGACACCCACAGGCACCAATACTTCTTAGTTTTAGACTGGCAGAGGGAGAGGTAGACCTAGAAAAATCTAGACTTTAGTGTAAGATAAGGAAGAATAGCTCAAAGTGCAGTAGTAGAACTAGTTAATCAACCCAAGCATGAAGCAGATGGGTTTATTGTCTTATTTAGAGTCTCACCTCACCGATGAAAAACTACAAAGAGAGAAAGATTTTCTTACATGCTTGAATTGCGTTGGAGGCCCAACAAACCCTCTGGAATGGTTTTACGAGAGAACAGATTCCTCCAATTCAAGTGACGATGATTAACTATACAACCTGGTGCATGATCACAATTTACTAATTCAGTAAAGTTTGAGGTAACTTAACATAGAAGCCATGAAAGCTAACGTGTATAAGGGCACACTTTATCTTGCTAACTTGACTGATGAAGAGAGAGGCCAGCTCAAAATTGATTAAATTCTTGCCATATTCTTGATTGATATGTCTGAACAAGTCATCGTTAATTTCTATAAAGCTGTGACTGTCTTTGTGACACTTAAATCTCCAAATATTATATTTATTTAAATATATTGTCAAATTTAGAGATATATAAATGTGGATGATATTATTTTAATAATTTCATTCGATTTATCCTTTAATTAGTTCTATATTTTAAACATATAAACATGAAAATTATTTAAATAACTTATAAGAATCATAACAATTTTATGGCATAACATAATGATAAACAAACCATTTAAAATAAAATAATCATAGTTATTCTTTACAGTATTTTAACATATTTAATCTTAACAAAATACTTTCAAGTAAATTCAAGAATAGTGATTATTAATTCTTATAAAATATTACTAAGTAAAGTTTATATATAAATATTTAAAGGTTTTAACTTTACAGAAACTGTTTGAATGAAATTGGGTGGGATTAGATAGCTAACTATAAGAGATTAGATTTGATTGAGAGTATCAATTAAAATGAGGATTCAATCATAGACAGTGGACTTTAAGAACATTTATTTTATGTGATATCATTTAACCAATTAGTTAATTACATTGAATTAAATTTATATTAGACTTCCAATATTCACATAAGTTAAGGACGGTGATTTCATTCCATAACTCAGTAATGAGTTCATACTTGAATATCTCCCACAAAAATGCAATATATTTTATAGAAAACTTGCAGTCTCACTGGTGGAACATTTATGCAGATGGTTATACAACAGGAAACTCACCTAGCTCAAGATCAGCTAGAACTACTGACAGTCTTAGGCACGAATGTTTCAAGTATAATATAGTTATTTAATTAGTTTTGCATTAGCATGATTGAAATTTAATTAATCTTGTTATAATTTCATAAAGTCGATTACTTACGTTCTACAATTCAAATAAAGATTTAAATGAGAGATGTTTTAAGAATAGTCTGATATAGGAAAATTTCAATGCAGTTCTACAATCCTAGAGAATATGATAGATGAGGGTTTTGTTAAAGCAAAAGTTGTGAATAATTAATTCCATATACATTTTCATTAATTATTAAGACATGTTTGGACTAAATTTCAGATTAAGTATTACAAAAGTTATAAGAATCATTTAATATTTTACATTATAGAAGGGGGAGTTAATCTTTAAGCTATCATGCATATACACATTAAGCTTTGATACTATAATTATGGAAAATCATTTGTCGTTATTCATGTTTAAGTGAACATTTCGCAGGAAGTTCCATGCACATTTTAAAGGTGACGTCCAAAATTTCCACTCTATGTGAGAGTTTTCTGGCAGAAAGGGCATTTAAAGGGTCTCAAACCAGTGTGCTTCCTAAAATGATCTCTCAAGGTACAGCTCTTTTTGAATAGCTCCCGCAATCAGGATACTTGCATTTGAAATAGAGCTTGATTCTCTGAGTGTCAAGGTTTTTACACGTATGGTTGATGCCACTATCTAGGGATACCTTTGAAAGTCTTATTTTTGTTCCTTCCTGAGTCTCCAAGTTCTATCAGCTTATCCAAAATGGATTCATTTTCGTAAAAATTAGAACTGTGAAAACTTATGACTCTCATCTTCATCATGAATATTTTGCAAATCTAATTCTTCTTCTGAGTTTGACATGACCTGGCCGAGTTGCTCATCATTCGAATCATCCTTGCGAATCTTAATTTTGTTATATTTGTGAGATTCTTTCTCTTTTTTATGAGGAGTTTATATGAAAATCTGTTGTTTGGCATATATTACTGTTCCTCTTGTTTAAATGATATTCTCTTGTGGCTGCAGATCCAGTTGTTTTGCTTGATATTTTAATTTTTCTATGTATTATTGATTTATAAGGCAATCTTTGGCTTTTCATTGGACCCGTAAGGAGAGAGGGATTTATTCTTAATAGTGTCAAATTCAAGACTTCGAGGAACGATCCCTGATGATCTCTATATGCGAATCAAAGTGTCATTATAAAACAAAGTTCATTGAAAGCTAAAAATATAGTGTAAATGTATAAAATTTTTTTCAAAATTATTGAGGTTCGAATGAGGCTGCTCTTAATTAATATTCTGAATATTGTTCTGTTCTGTTCTGTTCTGTGTTTTGTTTATTATTTAGAATGTTCCGTCAAGGCCCCCTAGCTGATCTAAAACTAATTGTGGTGGAGAAGCAGTTTAATTTATGACAGTAATTAGTATTAATATTTGTTTAGACTATCATGAGTGTGATCCCAACTTTTCTCTAAATTCAATGAAGTTTGTTATAGATGAACTAGGCTTCCAGTCTAAACAATAGTGGGAAGTTGTATGTTTTAAACAAGGAAAACGAAGGAGTTATTATTGGTAGTAGTATGCATGATGTTCTGTGGTGAAGGTTATTGGTCCTGAGTGTGATCTCCGGTCGGGGTCACGGTATGAGTAAGTAGTTGTTGGTGATAATGAATCTGGTTATCAGCAGTCGAATATGAGTACATTCCTGTTGGATTGATATTATTTGCTTTCTCTGGCGAAATTATAACCTTAGTGATGGGATGTTGTGGTTCATTTTGACGTATTTATGAAACGCTGATTTGATCCCTGACCCAAAGGCTTTTGCTGGTAATGACTAATTCTTAGTAGGAGATAAACTGTGGCTAGAGAAGGGTTAAAAACAGAAATGTTCCTCTGTTGGACTTAATCGAATGGTAAAAGATATCGCTAATTATAAGGTGAGCACAAGCAAATATAGGTGTGTCTAGTATTCCAATTAAAGGTTAATTAAAATCATACCTATCTACTTAGCTAAATTATATTTTAATACTAGACTAAAGTATGTAATAAAATGTAAAGATTTTTAGAAATTATATGATAATGATTACAAGCTTCTTTTAGTTTAAATATTATTTTCTTCTGATATAAGAGAATTCTTTATCCTTCTTTATCAGACGATTTCACTATAATATTAAAGGCATCAAAATCTCTTAATTAATTAAAATGTTCTTATGCCCTTTTTTGATAGAAATAATTTATTAAATAAATGAAAAGAATTCCAAGTACTAGTTTGTATTTTCTTCATATTATTTCATAAATTTTATATTTTTCGTAATCTATCTATTGATGTAAAATATAAAGATATACAAATTATAGATAAACTTGCGATTTAAATGCATAAAGTTATTTTAATATTATTTTTTGCTTTAAAGAAGGCACATCTAAAATTTTTATTTTCAGAAGCCTTTAAGTAGCAATACTTATTGAATTGTACTTTTTATAAATAATACGTCACTTTAGAGGCTTTTCATCTAGCCTTTTGTAGCCTTATATTATGCCCTGTTGCCTTCGGCATTGGCTTTAAGATTTTGTTCCTTTAATCTCTCATGCAAGATAGGATGGATCTTGTGTAGACAAGATTCTAAGAAAAGTTTCATCAAGTCATATTACTGGACTTGAGATGCGAATCTCTAAAATATCTTAATGTCACCACTATATAGGACAGTATCAATGGTTTATTAAAATATGCTAATATTAAAAGGAATTTTAAATTACCAGTTTTATTATTTAAGCAAAAATTTAATATGGACTGCATACTTGGGCCCTACTGGAGTGAGAGACGTCTTTGATCGTTCAGATTAAGCATGCTGAACAATAAAGAGACGATTTCGCGAGATTATGAAGAAAGGAGATTTAAATTTAGCAATAATTGATTAATTGAAAAATTAAATATACTATTATTTTGGAGGATCGAGGAAGTCTATGGTGTTTACAGATCAGCTCGAGCTGGGTCCACTATAGTTCAATTTATTTATGGATCTTTATGGTGTGACACCCACAGGCACCAATACTTCTTAGTTTTAGACTGGCAGAGGGAGAGGTAGACCTAGAAAAATCTAGACTTTAGTGTAAGATAAGGAAGAATAGCTCAAAGTGCAGTAGTAGAACTAGTTAATCAACCCAAGCATGAAGCAGATGGGTTTATTGTCTTATTTAGAGTCTCACCTCACCGATGAAAAACTACAAAGAGAGAAAGATTTTCTTACATGCTTGAATTGCGTTGGAGGCCCAACAAACCCTCTGGAATGGTTTTACGAGAGAACAGATTCCTCCAATTCAAGTGACGATGATTAACTATACAACCTGGTGCATGATCACAATTTACTAATTCAGTAAAGTTTGAGGTAACTTAACATAGAAGCCATGAAAGCTAACGTGTATAAGGGCACACTTTATCTTGCTAACTTGACTGATGAAGAGAGAGGCCAGCTCAAAATTGATTAAATTCTTGCCATATTCTTGATTGATATGTCTGAACAAGTCATCGTTAATTTCTATAAAGCTGTGACTGTCTTTGTGACACTTAAATCTCCAAATATTATATTTATTTAAATATATTGTCAAATTTAGAGATATATAAATGTGGATGATATTATTTTAATAATTTCATTCGATTTATCCTTTAATTAGTTCTATATTTTAAACATATAAACATGAAAATTATTTAAATAACTTATAAGAATCATAACAATTTTATGGCATAACATAATGATAAACAAACCATTTAAAATAAAATAATCATAGTTATTCTTTACAGTATTTTAACATATTTAATCTTAACAAAATACTTTCAAGTAAATTCAAGAATAGTGATTATTAATTCTTATAAAATATTACTAAGTAAAGTTTATATATAAATATTTAAAGGTTTTAACTTTACAGAAACTGTTTGAATGAAATTGGGTGGGATTAGATAGCTAACTATAAGAGATTAGATTTGATTGAGAGTATCAATTAAAATGAGGATTCAATCATAGACAGTGGACTTTAAGAACATTTATTTTATGTGATATCATTTAACCAATTAGTTAATTACATTGAATTAAATTTATATTAGACTTCCAATATTCACATAAGTTAAGGACGGTGATTTCATTCCATAACTCAGTAATGAGTTCATACTTGAATATCTCCCACAAAAATGCAATATATTTTATAGAAAACTTGCAGTCTCACTGGTGGAACATTTATGCAGATGGTTATACAACAGGAAACTCACCTAGCTCAAGATCAGCTAGAACTACTGACAGTCTTAGGCACGAATGTTTCAAGTATAATATAGTTATTTAATTAGTTTTGCATTAGCATGATTGAAATTTAATTAATCTTGTTATAATTTCATAAAGTCGATTACTTACGTTCTACAATTCAAATAAAGATTTAAATGAGAGATGTTTTAAGAATAGTCTGATATAGGAAAATTTCAATGCAGTTCTACAATCCTAGAGAATATGATAGATGAGGGTTTTGTTAAAGCAAAAGTTGTGAATAATTAATTCCATATACATTTTCATTAATTATTAAGACATGTTTGGACTAAATTTCAGATTAAGTATTACAAAAGTTATAAGAATCATTTAATATTTTACATTATAGAAGGGGGAGTTAATCTTTAAGCTATCATGCATATACACATTAAGCTTTGATACTATAATTATGGAAAATCATTTGTCGTTATTCATGTTTAAGTGAACATTTCGCAGGAAGTTCCATGCACATTTTAAAGGTGACGTCCAAAATTTCCACTCTATGTGAGAGTTTTCTGGCAGAAAGGGCATTTAAAGGGTCTCAAACCAGTGTGCTTCCTAAAATGATCTCTCAAGGTACAGCTCTTTTTGAATAGCTCCCGCAATCAGGATACTTGCATTTGAAATAGAGCTTGATTCTCTGAGTGTCAAGGTTTTTACACGTATGGTTGATGCCACTATCTAGGGATACCTTTGAAAGTCTTATTTTTGTTCCTTCCTGAGTCTCCAAGTTCTATCAGCTTATCCAAAATGGATTCATTTTCGTAAAAATTAGAACTGTGAAAACTTATGACTCTCATCTTCATCATGAATATTTTGCAAATCTAATTCTTCTTCTGAGTTTGACATGACCTGGCCGAGTTGCTCATCATTCGAATCATCCTTGCGAATCTTAATTTTGTTATATTTGTGAGATTCTTTCTCTTTTTTATGAGGAGTTTATATGAAAATCTGTTGTTTGGCATATATTACTGTTCCTCTTGTTTAAATGATATTCTCTTGTGGCTGCAGATCCAGTTGTTTTGCTTGATATTTTAATTTTTCTATGTATTATTGATTTATAAGGCAATCTTTGGCTTTTCATTGGACCCGTAAGGAGAGAGGGATTTATTCTTAATAGTGTCAAATTCAAGACTTCGAGGAACGATCCCTGATGATCTCTATATGCGAATCAAAGTGTCATTATAAAACAAAGTTCATTGAAAGCTAAAAATATAGTGTAAATGTATAAAATTTTTTTCAAAATTATTGAGGTTCGAATGAGGCTGCTCTTAATTAATATTCTGAATATTGTTCTGTTCTGTTCTGTTCTGTGTTTTGTTTATTATTTAGAATGTTCCGTCAAGGCCCCCTAGCTGATCTAAAACTAATTGTGGTGGAGAAGCAGTTTAATTTATGACAGTAATTAGTATTAATATTTGTTTAGACTATCATGAGTGTGATCCCAACTTTTCTCTAAATTCAATGAAGTTTGTTATAGATGAACTAGGCTTCCAGTCTAAACAATAGTGGGAAGTTGTATGTTTTAAACAAGGAAAACGAAGGAGTTATTATTGGTAGTAGTATGCATGATGTTCTGTGGTGAAGGTTATTGGTCCTGAGTGTGATCTCCGGTCGGGGTCACGGTATGAGTAAGTAGTTGTTGGTGATAATGAATCTGGTTATCAGCAGTCGAATATGAGTACATTCCTGTTGGATTGATATTATTTGCTTTCTCTGGCGAAATTATAACCTTAGTGATGGGATGTTGTGGTTCATTTTGACGTATTTATGAAACGCTGATTTGATCCCTGACCCAAAGGCTTTTGCTGGTAATGACTAATTCTTAGTAGGAGATAAACTGTGGCTAGAGAAGGGTTAAAAACAGAAATGTTCCTCTGTTGGACTTAATCGAATGGTAAAAGATATCGCTAATTATAAGGTGAGCACAAGCAAATATAGGTGTGTCTAGTATTCCAATTAAAGGTTAATTAAAATCATACCTATCTACTTAGCTAAATTATATTTTAATACTAGACTAAAGTATGTAATAAAATGTAAAGATTTTTAGAAATTATATGATAATGATTACAAGCTTCTTTTAGTTTAAATATTATTTTCTTCTGATATAAGAGAATTCTTTATCCTTCTTTATCAGACGATTTCACTATAATATTAAAGGCATCAAAATCTCTTAATTAATTAAAATGTTCTTATGCCCTTTTTTGATAGAAATAATTTATTAAATAAATGAAAAGAATTCCAAGTACTAGTTTGTATTTTCTTCATATTATTTCATAAATTTTATATTTTTCGTAATCTATCTATTGATGTAAAATATAAAGATATACAAATTATAGATAAACTTGCGATTTAAATGCATAAAGTTATTTTAATATTATTTTTTGCTTTAAAGAAGGCACATCTAAAATTTTTATTTTCAGAAGCCTTTAAGTAGCAATACTTATTGAATTGTACTTTTTATAAATAATACGTCACTTTAGAGGCTTTTCATCTAGCCTTTTGTAGCCTTATATTATGCCCTGTTGCCTTCGGCATTGGCTTTAAGATTTTGTTCCTTTAATCTCTCATGCAAGATAGGATGGATCTTGTGTAGACAAGATTCTAAGAAAAGTTTCATCAAGTCATATTACTGGACTTGAGATGCGAATCTCTAAAATATCTTAATGTCACCACTATATAGGACAGTATCAATGGTTTATTAAAATATGCTAATATTAAAAGGAATTTTAAATTACCAGTTTTATTATTTAAGCAAAAATTTAATATGGACTGCATACTTGGGCCCTACTGGAGTGAGAGACGTCTTTGATCGTTCAGATTAAGCATGCTGAACAATAAAGAGACGATTTCGCGAGATTATGAAGAAAGGAGATTTAAATTTAGCAATAATTGATTAATTGAAAAATTAAATATACTATTATTTTGGAGGATCGAGGAAGTCTATGGTGTTTACAGATCAGCTCGAGCTGGGTCCACTATAGTTCAATTTATTCATGGACAAAAATTACATTGAGAGGTAGTATCATTTGTGATCGGAGGTGCCATTTACTCCTTCTCTTCTTCTTTCTCATCTTAAATTTTAGATGAGAGTTTTTTAGGTTGAGAATCAGTGGATTCCATACTATTTATAATATTATATAAATTTTTTTGGATATAATATGCGAGATAACAAGAAAATAAACTTACTCTTCAGGGTAACTGAATGTAAATTAATAATAATTATTTTGGATATTTACGTCTATTTATATTAAGGATTTTCAACTTGTACAAATTTAATGCACAATTTTACAATTTTTTCTTAAAATTATTAATAATTAAATTGCAATAAATCTTAATTGAATAAAATACTTGGGAATTTTAATGTAATAATAATATTGAAGTTAATCATTTTAAAATATTAATAAGTATGTTTATCTTATCAAAGATAAAAATGGCATATTTTTATAGAATTTTAAACATAGACCTTTGTGATATATTGAATATGATTTTATTCTTGCTGATAAATATACCAAATATCATAAGGAGCTTTTTTTAAGATAACTCCAATTTTTACTGGTTTTGCATAGCCCATACTAAATTTCTGCACGACTACCGTTTTAAATCTTCCAGTAAAAACCTACTCATATTTTATTCTATGTTGATGAAGCTTGAATAGTAATGTAAATCAATATGATACAGAGCAGTATGTGTTTTACTTTTGTGCTTTTTTAATCCAGGTGTCAATGAAATTATATTTGAATTAGGGGGGGATTTCCCTGAGAAGTTTCCTTTCAAAGTAAATTTTTTATATGTAATTTTTATTAACTATTAATAAAATATTTAATTAACATAGAATAGATCTCGTTTGTAATAATTCATGATAGTAGATTAAATTGCTTGAATCACAAAAATATGAAAAATTATTAAAGGTGTTTATAGTTGTCAAACCAATAATTTCATAAAGAAAAAATTTATGTAAAAAAATAAAAATTTCTTGGCATGATACCTTGCAAGAAACTTCCCTTAAGAATTATTATATTTTATTTAACGGAATTATTGAATAAAATAATTATTTCCTCTAGATTATAGCTAGTAAAAGTAAAGTTTTTCATTTAGTAAATAGAGGAATGTGTTCAAGGAGGATATAAAGTTAACACTTAATGAAATTAGAATTGGAAAAAATTCTGATTTTTAACAATCTAAAAAAATGAAATCGATAAATTATTCTATGTTATGCAATTACGATAGAATTAGCGAATAGGGAGGATAAACTTTGTTAAATAACTAGGGTAGTATTGTACAACAAGTGATTAAAAAGACAATGCATTCATTAAACTCATTCTTAACCCGATGTTTCTAGAATAATAATAATTCTTTCAAAATGTACGCAATATGAAAATAAAAAGCATCTAAATGGACAATAAATATGGGAAAAGAAATGCAAAAATGCTCATCTTACGCAATTAAAAACATCTAAACTGGCAAACAATATGTTGAATTTAATGAGAGAAGTCTCTGGTTATTTTGATTGGAATTATTGAAAATTCTCATTTATAAAGAGCAGAAGTTTATATTTTTTAGACCTGTCATTAACTACTAATGCATAAGCTTAATATAAATCTAGTGATTAAATTAATTAAATAACTTTAGTATATATATATTATTCTTCATTTTATTTATAAAATATATTAGATATTTATGATTAACATGCAAAATAAATATTAAAAAATTGAAGGAGATTTCCTTACTGCCCAACAATTAACTTATATATTATTTGACAATAAAGAAAAGATTAATATATATATATATATATATATATATATATATATATATATATATATATATAATAGTCAATTACATTTTCTTTTATTATTAAATTAAAAATTAAATAAATTTATGCCTGAAATAGAAGATTAATAATCATTCAAAGGATATTTATTTGTTTCTAAGCCTCTCTTCAATTATCATTCCATAAATATTAAATTCACATTTATTCAGGAAATCCATGTAACTATTACTTTCAATCTGCAAATCTCTCCATAATTTAATTTTTGCTTCATCATTATTCTTCTCCGCACTCTTTAATTCAATTGAAATTGCCATACATGAAATCTTTTAGACTCTTAATATGCTTTAAATGAAATCATGAGCTTCATTAAATATTTTGTTGCTTTTAATAAATTATTTTACAGGCTTAAGTTGTTATTAACTAAGCATATTCATCAATTGTTCGCTAAAATCACATTTTAAGTTGAAGGGAGTGAACTTGAATTTTAATGTAAGTTTAATTTTTAAATTCATAGTGGTGCTATTATTCTCGTCTACCATTCTTTGCATTCTTTTGTTAGATTTCTTAAATAATTATTAAAATTTATATTGTGTATTTTATATAATTCATAAAATATTACAAGAAATTGAAAATTTAAATCATGATACTTATTGAAACTAAATTCATTATTAATGTTTGGTAAATTTTTGGATTATTTTCTTAATTTAAAAATAATAAATTGATTGTATTAATTTACTTTTAAATATATATGAAAATATGGAATGAAAATGATTTAAATAACAAATATAAAATATAAGTTAAATTTAGTTAAACTTAGTTGAATTTGAATTTCTAAAAATTTAATATCAAAATTTAGATTTAAATATACTCAATATAAATAATTTTGTTTATATTATAAAAATTAATTTTTAAAAGCTTTAATGGAATCATCTATAATTTATATAAATATATATATTTATATACTAATCATATATAAATTAATTATTTGATAAGCTTATCGTAAAAATGATAAAAGATTAATTAAAAAATATAGTATATTCTTAAGAACTTGGTAATTATAAAGTATAAGAATTACTAAAAATGAAACTTAAACACTAGTTAAATTAATATAAAGATTATACAAAAATCTTATTATTTAATAATTTAAACCTTAATATATAAAATTTTTAACTTTAATAGATTGAGAATATGATAATTGTAAATATTTAAAATACACTAGTAACTTTCTAAATCATACATAATATAATTAAATTAAAATTAGCAATAAAATAAACTCCTTAAAGTTAAAGTAATTGCAAAAAAATGTAATACATATAAATAAAATAATTGAGATAAAGTAACCAAACAAAATTAATGAAATATAAAAAGATATTAAATTGTAAAAAATACTAGATATAAAAAAAAAATTGATAGAAAGAATATAACAAGATAATGAAATTAAAAGTTTGAAAAGAAATAATGCTAACGCAATGCTAAAATTAAAAGATACATAAAATAAAAAACATGTAAAATAAAACCTGCTAATAAATAAAAAAAAAATATAAATAGAAAATATTATAAATTTAAGAAACATCTAAAAAATAATAATTAAATAAAAAAATTACAAAAAATAAAAAAAAATAAAAAGTAAATAAAATAGCAAAAAAATAAGAGAAAATATAATAAAATAACAAATATTGCAACTATATAAAAAAATTCTATAAACTTAACATAAATTAATTATCAAAAAAACTATTATTTATATAATTATAAAAAGTGTGGAAAGTGTGGTAATACTTAAATTGCTATTATTTATAATATCTATAAAAATAAAAAGTGTGGAGAGTGTGGTGTTACTTAAATTGCTATAATTATTATATCTATAAAAATAAAAAGTGTGGAGAGTGTGGTCTCACTTAAATTGCTATTAATTGTTATTTCTGTAAATTTAAAAAGTGTGGAGAGTATGGTCACACTTAAATTGCTTTTAATTATATTTTCTGCAAAATTAAAAAGTGTGGAGAGTGTGGTCTCACTTAAATTGCTATTAATTGTTATTTCTGTAAATTTAAAAAGTGTGGAGAGTATGGTCACACTTAAATTGCTTTTAATTATATTTTCTGCAAAATTAAAAAGTGTGGAGAGTGTGGTCTCAATTAAATTGCTTTTAATTATATTTTCTATAAAAATAAAAAGTGTGGAGAGTGTGGTCTCAATTAAATTGCTTTTAATTATATTTTCTGCAAAATTAAAAAGTGTGGAGAGTGTGGTCTCACTTAAATTGCTATTAATTATATTTTCTGCAAAAATAAAAAGTGTGGAGAGTATGGTCACACTTAAATTGCTTTTAATTATATTTTCTGCAAAATTAAAAAGTGAGAAGAGTATGGTCACACTTAAATTGCTATTAATTATAATTTCTGCAAAATTAAAAAGTGTGGAGAGTATGGTCACACTTAAATTGCTATTAATTATATCTACAAAAATAAAAAGTGTAGAGAGTGTGGTCACACTTAATTGCTAATAATTATAATTTCTGCAAAAATAAAAAGTGTGGAGAGTGTGGTCTCACTTAAATTACTATTAATTATAATTTCTGCAAAATTAAAAAGTGTAAAGAGTATGGTCACACTTAAATTGCTATTAATTATAATTTCTGCAAATTAAAAAGTGTGGAGAGTATGGTCACAATTAAATTGCTTTTAATAATATTTTCTGAAAAATAAAAAAGTGTGGAGAGTGTGGTCTCAATTAAATTGCTTTTAATTATAATTTCTGCAAAAATAAAAAGTAAGGAGAGTGTGGTCTCAATTAAATTGCTTTTAATTATATTTTCTGCAAAAATAAAAAGTGTAGAGAGTGTGGTCTCAATTAAATTGCTTTTAATTATATTTTCTGCAAAATTAAAAAGTGTGGAGAGTATGGTCACACTTAAATTGCTTTTAATTATATTTTCTGCAAAAATAAAAAGTGTGGAGAGTATGGTCTCACTTAAATTGCTATTAATTGTTATTTCTGTAAATTTAAAAAGTGAGGAGAGTATGGTCACACTTAAATTGCTTTTAATTATATTTTCTGCAAAATTAAAAAGTGTAAATAGTGTGGTCTCACTAAAATTGCT
>ARYC01005061.1:0-43500 GCA_000711775.1 Oxytricha trifallax
AAAGAATTCTAAATGTGACTTATATATTCATTAACTTAACTACAAAACTTATTTTTATACATTCACTCTCCCTTCTTTCGCACACTTTTAAGCCAATAAATTATACTCTCTTCGCTAAGCTTTTAATAAAGTCTACTGTATCGATAGGTAGGTCATGCATCAAGTGGTATAGCAGCAATTTCTTGTAATGGCCTTTTGTTATACCCCAGTAGAACTCAATTCCATTAAACTATGGACTGTAAGGTACGTTGAACACTGGCGTTATTCTAAGTTGCTCATAACTCTTCCTTGTTTCTTTAGTCTTATGAACAGAAAGATTATCAACGAATAGTATAATCTCTTATTCAGGGTACTTCTCTCTCAGCTGCTCTAAGAACTTAATATACTGCTCTGTCTTAATAGAGCGAGGACGAATAACATAAGTTTCTAAACCAGCATCCTCGCTAATACCTCCTAGAATTTCCATTGTTTATACCTTGACTTTCTAGTCATATACTTCTATATTACTATGCCTCTTATACCAAGATTTCTAGATAAAAGTGTTGAAGGTAAACACAGCCTCGTCAGCATGTATAAACTTAATATTATTAGTAATAGCTCTCTGCATTTAATTATAAATATAATTTAGGTTATTGATGTAAAATGGCAGAGTGAAATCAATCACTCTCTTGATACGATTAATACCTTTGTAAGAAATACCATTTCGTTTATAGATGTTGGCTATAGACTAAGCAGAGATCTTCTACTCAGGGAACTGGCGATGAAACATAGTAGCTCGTTGGTCTAAAGAGAAGTGAGCCCAATGCTTCAAAGTTTTATCATTAATAAGATAGTCAATATGCTTCTATAGAAATTTTGACTACCTCTTAGGCTAAGAATTTAGCTACTATTTCTTTAATTTTAGTGCTATAAGACAGTGGGAACGAACAGTTGACGGACTTCGCTTTATTAGTAGAGCAATAGACTTATAGTTTAGTACTGGTTTGATTTATTCACTGTATATATATCACTCCATATCGCAGTTTAAACACTAAATCTATATAATCTTCATCATAAATAGACCTCAAAAGCTTGCTATTTTTGTCTCGCATTTAATTAATAACCCCAACCCCTAACAAATTCCCTACAAATCAAAGCACTTATAAACCTCATTAAGGGGTTTTGGGGTTTTGAATACAACTTTAATGAAAAAAAATTATTTTGTTTACTAAATAAAGAAAACAGAATGTATTAAATATAGTTAAAAGATTTAAAAGAGAATATTTAATTATATCTTAAATCAGTAACTTTAGGTAACTCTCTTAATATTATATTTTAGAAGCTCCTTAATTAGTTTTATTCATCTTGCTATATTTTATATTTTTATTTACGCCTCCTTCCGCTGTTCTCCTTAATTCGTTAAAAACTTTTGTATCCGCATACAGAGTCTACTGCTTGATTTTTCCTTCTCTTTTTCCTCTTTTTTTTTCTTTTGATTATTTTTACTATGTCTGTTCTCAACTGCTTTCACCTCTGCATGAGGTCTATGCAGGGTTATTCTTGATGCTTTTGATTCTGGTGATTCACTAAAAATTTAGCTTTAATTTTTTTCTGTCACTTCAGTTCAAATCTTTTCATTTTATTTTTACTTTCAGCATCTTTATATCATAAACGTTTTTGTTTTAAATATTTTAGGATATGGTATCAAAACAATTAAAATGGTTTAATAAGACTGCAAAATCACAAAATTACCTTTTAACAAATTAAGTAATTGGGATTTTACTCTAAATAGTTGGAAAAAAGTTGCAAATAATTGTTGCATTATTTAATCAGCTATTTAATTTTTTTAAAAATCTTTTTTCAAAGACTTTCGACAAAGATAGAATCTTTAATGTTTCTATATTTCGAAAATGATTGCTTGTGGTTTATTAGTCCATTTTATCCATCTGTCCTTATCTTTTATTTAACTATTTAATTTTCCTCCCTTCTTCGTTAGTTTAAAATAAATGTGCTTTTTATTACATATATTCTTACGATTCTCTCCCTTGATCACTAATATAAATTTTTTAAACAACCTTTTTATTTTAGACAACTATTAAGTTGAATATTATGGAGTATCTTTGCCAATTTCTTTTTAAAAAAATTATATCCTTATTATAGCAGTTAATTTATTCTTATTTTAGATATATGATTTAGGATCTTAAATCAGATTTACAGTTAATTAATAGTAGAAGAGCTGAAATATGTTTGAATATGAGTAATTATTCATTTCACTTTATCTGATGCAATTTAATGATTTGATTGTGTTGATTTCACTGTCATCATAAATTCAATAAAGAAAGCGATTATTTTCATAAGACTCTAACTATGCAATAAATAGTTGATTTTTTAATAATAATTTTACATACCTAAAATTAATTTTATTGTTTGGTTTAATTACTAATTTTTACTATTAAATAATTCTATTGTATTTATAAGGAAAAAAATTTGAAATGATTTTCACATTAGATTTACTTGATTGATTAAATCTGAATACCTTGAACAAATCGGTTTAAAATAAGTTCAATAAGAACTCACAAAGAGTAACCTCTAAGCTAACAGTAATATTGCAGATTATATAATTATTTTGAAATACTGAAGAAGGCTGAATTTTAAATCTTATTTTAGAAAAATTATACAAATAACGATGATTTAAAAAGAAAATCATTGCATTATAAGTCTTGACGAAATATATAATAAATTTTATTGGCTATTCAGAAACTCAGAGAAATGTTTATCTAAAATTATTATTACACGCTTTAACCCATGTTACAATATATAGTGATAATATTTAATTGAATGCTATCCTTATTAATATATAAATAATATCTTATAAATTTTATTCTCTAGGTTTTATCAATGTTTTATATCAAAATATCAATTTGTTGGTTAATTAATATCACTAAGTGCATGATTCACAAAAGATTAGCTATATTTTTTTTGATAATGGCTTTTGCAAAATACAATATTTTTTATAACTAAAATTTGCATTAGAATCATGATATACAGTTTTAAAATCCATTTAATATTTCCATTTTCGAAAAACTTTGTTTTAATTTAAACTTTTTCAAAAAGAATTATAAAAAACAATTTCTTTTGTCCAATATAATATTTTTAAATTATTGTTTTACCTACTTGATAAAAATTTTAAAAGCTTCCTAACTCATACTATCTTCTATATTTTCAACTTCCTTTTTTTATTGGAATTTATCAAGCTAAAAACACTCTAACTTCGAAAGAATTCAAGTAAAATTGATTATAATTTTTAATTGAAGGAGTTTTTACAATAGAGAAACTTTGTTATTTCCATTATGTAAGTTTTTTTAGTTGTATCTTATGTCTATTACTGTTTATTGAAACAATAAAAGTAAGCAGTTTTTTCTCAATATCTTGGCTATCTCTATACAAGTTAAATACAAAAAATAAAATGCTTATTAATAGATGTTATATCTTAATTCAATTTTTTCATGAAAAACCTAAGTTTAATTCAAACAATATTAAAATATGTTGCTTCTAAATAATTTATTGAGTTGTTAAAGATAATAAAGAAAGCTCTGTGACAATTATCTGCATACGTAAATTTAATAGGTAAGTATAAGCAATCAAGAATATTATGACATTGCTTATTTGAATGAGTAACTTATTTTATAAAAAAATACTGTTAAAAATAATATAATTAATCTTTAATTTTAATAGGTGGGAATTACGTAATAAAATCCTGGCTGATTTTAAATTATCTTTAAAAAAAGATATTCTATTATAAGCATATAATCAACTTTATTAATTTCCTCAAATTGAAAAAAATTTTGAAACAGATTATCTATTTGTATTCATAAGTGCTCAAGTTGATTAAAAGCATGTTAAAGGGGAACATGATAAGTTTCCATGTTTGTTTTACTCTTAATTATTTTTTTTATTTTTTAATTTAATTTTTATTTTTATTATCTAAAATTAATTTTATCAATCTTTTTTAAAGGCCACCAGACGATCTTTTAAAATTATTGTCCGCCGTAATCATTCATAAAAATTGTTTGTTGAATTTATAATTTAAGACTATTTTACAAATGTAATATAGAAAAAATACTTGGATATAGAACAATATTCTATAAGTACTTATTATTAATAGTTCTTTGAAATTATCAGATATATTCTTATAGGAACCCTATCTATTACAAAAGAAAAATACCAATATCCAATTGATATTTAAAAATAAAAATGATATTTTCAAAAACATTAAATAAACAGGAAATGATAAATAAAATTTAGTTGATTTAAATTTAATAAAAAAATAATTTTAGAAAAATGCAAGAAGTAACTAATGATATTATTTAATTATATATGTGACTTTAAATAAGATAAAATTAATTTATTAGTATTTTAAAGTGATTTTATAATTATAATAAAATGGTATATTAAAATTACATTTAAATATAAAAATAATTTTGCTTCAATAACATGAAACCATATAGTTTTGCTTTAAGTAATTTAAATTGCGTTAAAAATAAAAAGCAATTTAGAGGCAAGATATGTTAAGAATAAGAAAAATATATTACGAATTAAAATAAGTTGAATGGGATTTAAGATGAATATGAGCATCTCTTAAAAACGCCTCTCACATCAAAATATAAAAAAATAGTACAGTTCGCAAAATTAACCATAATTCGCAGGTAAGATACTTCATCTAAATATAATAAAATGTAAACTTGACCTATAAATACTCAATTCAACTTAAAATAGTTTATTATAATTTATTATATAATTAACTATCATATTATTTTATTTTTACCAATTAATCTATGTAAAATTAGAAATTTCTCTTAAAATAATCTATTTTTATAATAGATCTATATATTATTTAAATGTTTCAGTTAATTGCGATTGTGTTAGTCAATTGCGAATTGTTACAATTGTAAACTGTGGTAACATTTTCAATACTTTTGAGAAGGGATTTCAAGAGTGTGCTAAAACTTCCCCACAAATCTTTTATTAACATGCTTATTAGTTAATTAATATTTAAATTTAATCTTTATTTTTCTGGTATATTTATACCTAATGCTGTCAAACACAATTCTTATCTCTGAAAGATAAGGATTTCAATATAATCAGTTTAGCCATTTTTCTTTACTTTTGGGAACCTAATTAATGATGAAATTTTAATAGAATAGTAAATCTTATATTTAAAGATTTAAAAAAATTATCGAATCACGATGGACAATTTCTTCAAATTATATAATTATCCTGAAGATGAAAAAAAAGATAGAAGAATGGGTCTATTCGAGAAAAGAAGTCAATAATAAATTTAAACCTTTTAAGGTTCTGATTATGAACTTAAACATTATAAGATAATTTAAAAATATTTCGATGGAGAAATTATTGTCTATACAATTGGTTGGAAAGCATTGATTAGGAAAAACTTGAAATGAGAGAGTGAAAATATATACAATATTAACATTATTATCAAGATGGTGTAAAAAGCACAAATAAAACATAATACTTTAATAGAAGATCTTTTGTCAGATCTCAAAATCACATCACACTTAAAAATGATATATCATCACGAAATCCATAATACATTAATCCACATTTATATGAAAGTATTTAGAAAAGAAATTTAGCATAATTATTTTAAAAATAAATAGAAGTTAATGATACATCTGACAGGTTATTAATAAAAACAAGAGATGATTATTAAACCATTAAATTTAAATCTGAATATAACATTTCACGATTAAATATTTATAATAAGTTCTTTTCGCAATACAAGGGTTCTTATATTTGTGATCCATAAGATTCTGTACCTTTAAGACACTGCTTTATTAAAAATAATTCTAGCACTCTATATAAAATTGAAAATATTACTACAGTTCGCAATTGATTGCCAGTCCGTAGACATTCAAAACCCCAAAACCCCTTCAGTAGTTTGATTGAGTTTTTGATTGATAAAAGTAGACTATTAGTGCATACTTTATTAGGTTCTAAAGGGGTTATGTAGGGGTTAAATGTTTAAATACTAATAATTTAAGTGAGTATATGCGAGGTTTGGGATCAGTTTATGACAATGAATATATAGATTTATTGTTTAAGTTGCGTTATGGGTGCGATGATTATAGTGAACAACTAAAACCTATTCTAAATTACACATCTATAGCAAGACTGCTCCATAAATCTCCTACAACTCTTAGGTCACACTGTCTATTAGCATTGAATTTAAAGAGATAGCAGCTTAATTCTAAGCCAAAAAGACCTCTAAAATTTTAACAGCATCATATCGATTATCTTATTAATGATAAAACTCCTAAATACTGGGCACACTTCTCTCTAGCATAGAGAGCTGAGAAGTTTCATCGCCAATTTCCTGAGCTTCATATCTCTGCTTAATCTATAGCGAACATATATAAAAAGAACGGAATATCTTACAAGACGTCAATCGCATTAAGAGAGTGATCGACTTTAATGTTCCATTTTATAAGGATAATTTAAATTATATATTCGATTAAATGCAAAAGGCTTAAGAGCATAATATAAAGTTCATACACGCTGATGAGGTAGTATTCACGTTTAATACCTTCATATCAAGTCTTGGAATAAAAGATATAGCAACATTGAAGTATATGATTAAAAGAATAAGGTTTAAACTCATGTATACTAGGTGGAATAAGCGAAGATAATGGCCTCGAGACTTATGTTATCCCCCTCGCTAAAAAAAGACCGAATAATACATAAAGTTCTTGTAATAACTCAGAGAAAAGTACGCCGACAAAGAGATAATTCTGTTTGTAGACAACTTATCTGTCCACAAAACTAAAAACACAAGGAAGGAATATGAAAGGCTAAACATAACACCTGTATTAAATGTTCCATACAGTCCTCAGTTCAATGGAATTGAATTATATTGGGGCCTATTAAAAGGCCACTACAAAAAACTGCTGCTCTACCACCTGATGCACGATCTGAAGATAGATACAGTCGATTTTATAAAGAGTGCTGCTAAGAAAGTCAGCGATGATAAAGCTATAGTATGCGCAAGAGAAGGGAGATTTTGTGAATATAAATAAGTTTTAGATTTAAACTAATGAATAAGTTAACATATTAAATTTGCCCGTAAAGGGATTTGGCTTCTCTTTCTTTTCTTCCTCTTAAGGCTTGCTTGGGCCCATGTTTATTCTCTTAGTACCAGCTCCTCATCTCGTCTGGCTTTTAAAAATCTTTGAAGAGTCTCTTACTAAAACCATGCTTTACTTGTGACTTTCTCTCTCTGTTAACTTACTGCGCTCTTTCATCAAGTATAAAGCAGTTCCAGGTTTTTCTAAAAAGTTAGAAGGGTAAGCTTACTTGAGATGAATGGATGCTTCTGTAGCTCCTATAGCCAGGTATCGCTAAATTTTATTCCTTGCTTCTCTTTTTCTTCAGGAGAGATGCTGTAGCGTTTCTTGTGAGCTTCTTAAATTACTTCATTTAAGGACTCAGGTTTCAGAGTTCCAAGAACACCAAAAAGAAGTTTCTCTCTGGCAACTTATTAGAGAGCTGTAGCTTTGATGGAAGGGAAGAGAGCAACGTCCGGATCACTCATAGCATCGTCATATAGGTTTGTCACTGATATTTCAGGGTAGTTAGGTATCTCTATCATCCTAATTTCATTAGACTTAAAAGATTTTTTCTCTTCACTCAGTAATGCTTTTAAGAATGAAATTTTAGTTCCTTCCTAAGTTGGCAAGAACAATCCAACTATAATGGATTTATTAATCTTACTTAAGAACTTACCTTGCCAAACCAAATATCTATAAAGGTCTTCTTTACTTCGAAATTTTCCTATTAAATCTTGAGATTAAATTCTCTTCATTGCATTATTCATAGACTCCATCTTATTTCCTCTTTTCTAAAAATGTTTATGGAATTTAAAATTATGGATATCCATTCTAAGTTTATTAAAATCTTACTACTAAATAGGGATGACCTACTGGAGGTCAACCTTGAAAAGATATGCGGAGAACCATTGAAAAACTTGCTCCAAGTTTCACAGATTGATTTCCATTTTTATCAATCTATCTCCATTAAATTGCTCCTAATAATGTTTAATTATTTTATGAGGACCTCCAAATTAAGTCCAAACTTGATTTGGAGGACCTCCTAGAGAAAAAAAACTTCATTAGAAGTATTTTAATTTAATAAAACGTATAAATTTCTCATATAATATATCAACTTACAGTCTTCTATGGTTATTTAATTTTCTTACCTCTCAGCCGAGAATGTACCAGAGTGTCTTATTCTCAACTATTATATTTTATCAAAGTATATTTTATCATTATTATAATAAAAATATATCATAAAACTAAAATGAGCGCTAACCTTTTGAGAAGAGCGGCAATACTTGGATCAAGTCAATAAAAATTATCATTCCAGTAACCAAGAAAAGTAGAGACCAGAGACACTTGTACTCAATGGGAGCCTACTAATGACAACTTTGACCAGTCTAGCCTTGAGATTTAAATATAAGTTAAGTAGGAGGTTATCAAAGAAGCTGTGCAAATTCAGGAGGAGGTTAAACAACCAGCCATAGAGCATTAATAAATACCAGCAAAAGTTGACTATTAATGCAAAGAATGCAATAAATTTTCCCTTACAAGTCAACTTATAAGAGACACTTGAGAGATATACACAACGATATGCCAAGGTTATATCTCAAGCATTAAAAGAAAGATGGAAAGTATGTCTGTGAGTTCTGTGAGAGCATATTCTCATACTAGAGACCTCAAAGTGCACTTAAAGAAAAAGCACAATCAAAGTTTTGTCTTAATTCATGAACCTACAGGAAATAGATTCCTCTAAAAGAAAAAATCAAGAAACCCAGTGGAGTCTCTTAGAGTTGAAGTCTAGAAGTAAGTTAAAATGAAGAAAGCAGTCAAGAACTTTCCAGTCTCTGAGATCAATAAAATCATGGTTAAAATAGAGGCAATGAAGATTCCTATATTAAAAATTATTGACTTAGATTCTTGCCAAGAAAGCTACCTCACTCTTGAAGATAAAATAGAGAAGAGAGTCATCACTGATGACTAATATGCTTACAAGATATATCCTTTCAATTACTTCCTTGCTGATCACAAGTTCCAAATGGAATTTGCTAATGAGTATTATGCTCTTTAAAAGGCAAAGTTAAATGAGTGCAAGCATATCATCTAGCTTGATGCTATTTTACTTGGTAAAGATCATGTAGCCTTCAGGATTCCTTTACTAGAAATGACTTACAGAGAATTCCTATCTGACAATAGATGTCAGAGATAAATTACTAGATAGTATAGAAGATAGTGGAAGGGATTGAAGAGCTTCACAAGCTAGGTTATGTTCATAGAGACTTAAAGCCAGAGAACATCATGATGAACTTTCCGCCTCTTACAGTTTATAATATTGACTTCAACAGAGCTCAAACAGTGCAAGTCTCTGCATAAGGAAATGTATACGGCACTCCTGGATATTTCCCAGAGAGAGAGAGAGGATTGGAGAGATGGAGACGCTTAATGGGATATCTGGGCTCTAGCAGTAATAATAATGGAGAGAGACATTGCCAAGAAACGATTACTTTAGCTGAAGGGGTGAGAGAGATTCTAAGCAGATAATCAAACAATATCTCGATAAAAATAAAATAAATGGAGGTCTCAGAGAACTTGCATAATCAACTATTATCAAGCCAAGATAAGAGAATTAACAAACAATATAAATAATCAAACATCAACTTAGAAAGATAAAATTCAGAGAACTGCCCCATGACTCTAAGCTTATGTTTGTGTGAATTATTTTAAAAACTCGCTTGCTATATTCACTTAAATTACTACTAATTAAACATTAAACCCCTACATAAACCCTATTAAAACCCTAATAAAGTATGCACTAATAGTCTACTTTTATCAATAAAAAACTCAATCAAACTACTGAAGGGGTTTTGGGGTTTTGATTCACAGTTCACAATTTACTACAACACCTCTAATTATAAAAAAGAAACACATCTTCCATTTTATAGATATTTAAATTTAGTTATCAATCAACAGTAAAGAGAAAGAAAAAGATTAATAATAAAAATTTAAATTCCTGATAAATCCTAATCTTTAATTTTTTTATAATAACTCTCATAATTACACTTTTAATTGTTTTTTTGACATATTATAAATAAGTCAAATAAGCTGATGAGATCAAGATGATATCTTAAAATATTAATTAAATAAGGGTTAAGAGACAGCTATATTTATTTGAATAAATGAGAATAAGTGAAACAGAGATGAGATTAAGTAAAATTTGGTCTGCTAAAAAATCATTTAGTAATTAAATTTATGAGAGTAAAATTTTTTGAAATCTATTATAACTATTATAAAAGAATTACATACTCTTATAGAGAAAAAAGAGAATGTTTCTCATTAAATTTATAAATTTTACTATATAATTAAACTCAAACACTATAAATTTTTTTTTAAATATTATTTTAATTATAAATTTGCCTAATTAGAAATTATTTGATTCAATAAGAGGACTCAAAAATGTCATAAAATTGCTCTATTTCCTAGAATATATACATAAAACTTCTCACATCACTTTAATTTGTTGCTTATCTTTTGTAATCTGTAGACTCTTTCCTTTTATTTTACTGTCTACCTCACCTAATTTGGAGGGATCTTTTTATTTTCAGGTTAAGAGCTAATTAATTTCTTACAATCTCAGGTTGGGCGATTTAAGTGAGTAATAATCTTAATTAATAAATTATTTTGTATTTCATTTAATTATTTTTTATTTCAAATATTAATTATTTTAATTAAATAACTTTAATATTAATCAATTAGTTAAGCAAGAAAGTCAGTGAAAGTAAGTAGTATTTAAATTTATAATATGTTAATTCAATAAAGTCTGCAAATATAATATTGATAACATATAAAAGAAATAAGTAAATTGGAATTAGTTCAAATCAAGTATAAAAAATAAATAATATAACTACCAAGTTTTTATTATACAAATTAAACAAAACTAGTGCTTACTTTAATTTCTTTATTAAGTCTAAATTTTATTATCTAATCAAAATTATTTTAATCTATTTTAATTTTAATGCTACACCGTCTCAATTCTATTTTCTGATTCTTTATCAACAAAGATTAGTGTCTCTATACAATCGGAAACTTTTTTTTCATTCTATTTTTAGTCATCTGAAGCGGATCTGCATCCATTAATTACTGGAATACACTTTGGATTGTTTCTATGGGAAATGTTTCTTCTACAAAGTGTATTAGTGACTTCCTGTATTTTATTTTCTTTTTGCATTTGATCTTTTCAAGTAGAATTAGAGTTATAGGGTCAGTGAATTTTCTTCTTCGTTAATTTAAAGAGTCATGATTTGTCCTCCTTTTTCGTTCTCAATTATATTCGCTCAAATAAATCCACTTAATTTGTAAAGTTTCATTACATCTTCAAGGCATAGTTGCATTTATTATATGTCATCTGAACAAAACGAGTTATTCTTATTTAAATTAAAACCATAAAATAATCATTATGGATTACTTACTCTTCTATTTTATCTTCTAATCAATTAGTAGCATGTCCGATTGTTTTTTGTTGTTGTTGAAGTAATCCTATTTAAAAATATAACTTATCATTCGAAAATATTTGAAAATCCATTTTAATTCTCCTGATTACTTTAAGCACTTACCTACTATGGAATTATTCCTAACTTCTAAGGTCTTCTTGATGCTTTTATTGATTAGTGGCTTAGGGAGTTCATTCATAAATTCGTTTGCTTTCTGACTTAAGCATTAAGAATTTTAACCAATTTTGATGGTTGAGTGTATTATTATTTTGCTGATATAGCACGCTTTTTAGTTTTTAATGCCTGAGCTCTTTTGAAGATGCTTATTCATATCAATTTGAAAATAAAAAATGTGGTCTTTTAATCTTTAATTTTAAGGATAATACCTTATTGAACTACTGCAGTTGAAACACTATATGTGATAGGAATTTTTTAATCAGGAAATTGAAAGAAGTAATCAAAACCCCAAAACCCTTTCAGTAGTTTGATTGAGTTTTTGATTGATAAAAGTAGACTATTAGTGCATACTTTATTAGGGTTTTATAGGGTTTATGTAGGGGTTTAATGTTTAAATATTAGTAATTTAAGTGAGTATAGCAAGCGAGTTTTGTAAATATTTCACACAAACATAAGCTTAGAGTCATGTGGCATTTCTCTGAATCTTATCTTTCTAAGTTGATGTTTGATTGCTTCTATTGTTTGTTAATTCTCTTTGCTTGGCTTGATAATAGTTGAGTATGAAAGTTCTCTAAGACCTCCATTTATTTTATTTTTATCGAGATATTGTTTAATTCTCTGCTTAGAATCTCTCTCACCCCTGCAGCTAAAGTAATCGTTTCTTGACATGTCGCTCTCTTTTATTATTACTGCTAGAGCCCAGATATCCCATTAAGTGTCTCCATCTCTCCAATCTTCTCTCTCTGGGAAATATCCAAGAGTGCCGTATACATTTCCTTATGCAGAGGCTTGCACTCTTTGAGCTGCTGTTGAAGTCAATAATATAAACTCTAAGAGGCTGAAAGTTAATCATGATGTTCTCTGGCTTTAAGTCTCTATTAACATAACCTAGCTTATGAAGCTCTTCAATCCCCTCAACTATCTGCTATACTATCTAGCTAATTTATCTCTGACATCTATTGTAAGATAAGAATTCTCTGTAAGTCATTTCTAATAAAGGAAGCCTGAAGGCTACAAGATCTTTACCAAGTAAAATAGCATCAAGCTAGATGATATGCCTGCACTCATTTAACTTTGCCTTTTAAAGAGCATAATACTCATTAGCAAATTCCATTGAACTTGTCATCAGCAAGGAAGTAATTGAAAGAATAAATCTTGTAAGCATATTAGTCATCAGTAATGACTCTCTTCTCTATATTATCTACAAGAGTGAGGTAACTTTCTAGGCAAGAATCTAAGTCAATAATTTTTAATATAGGAATCTTCATTGCCTATATTTTAACATGATTTTATTGATCTCAGAGACTGGAAAATTCTTGACTGCTTTCTTCATTTTAACTTACTTCGACACTTCAACTCTAAGAGAACCACTGGGTTTCTTCATCTCCTTTTTACAGGAATCTATTCCCTGTAGGTTCATGAATAAAGACAAAACTTTAATTGTGCTTTTTCTTTAAGTGCACTTTGAGGTCTCTAGTATGAGAATATGGCTTCTCACAGAACTCACAGACATACTTCCCATCTTTCTTTCAATGCTTGAAATATAACCTTGGCATATCGTTGTGTATATCTCTCAAGTGTCTCTTATAAGTTGACTTGTAAGGGAAAACTTTATTGCATTCTTAGCACTAATAGTCAACTTTAGCTGAAATTTATTAAAGCTCTATAACTGGTTGTTTAGCCTCCTCCTCAATCTGCACAGCTTCTATAACCTCATACTTAACTTATAATTAAATATCAAAGCTAGACTGGTCAAAGTTGTCATAAGTAGGCTCCCACTGAGTACAAGCGTCTCTGGTCTCTACTTTTCTTGGTTGCAGGAATGATAACTTTTATTGACTTAATCCAAGTAATGCCGCTCTTCTTAACAGGTTAGCGCTCATTTAAGTTTGCTGATATATTTTATTATAATAATGATAAAATATACCTACATAAACTATAGTAGTCGAGTATAAGACACTCTGGTAGATTCTTTGCTGAGAGGTAAGAAAATCAAATAACCATAAAAGACTCTAAGTTGACATATTTTATGAGAATTTTAAACATTTTAGTAAATTAAAATACTCCTAATGAAGTTTTGTTTCTCTAGGAGGTCCTCAAAATCAAGTTTGAACTTAATTTGGAGGACCTCCTAAAATAATTAAACATTATTAGGAGCAATTTAATGGAGATAGATTGATAAAAATGGAAATCAATCTGTGAAACTTGGAGCAAGTTTTTCAATGCTTCTCCGCATATCTTTTCAAGGTTGACCTCCAGTAGGTCCTCCCTATTTAGTAGTAAGATTTTAATAAACTTAGAATGGATATCCATAATTTTAAATTTCATTAACATTTCTAGAAAGAGGAAGCAAGATGGAGTCTATGAATGATGCAATGAAGAGAATTTAATCTCAAGATTTAATAGGAAAATTTCGAAGTAAAGAGGACCTTTATAGATATTTGGTATAGCAAGGTAAGTTCTTAAGTAAGATTAATAAATCCATTATAGTTGGATTGTTCTTGCCAACTTAGGAGGGAACTAAAATCTCATTCTTAAAAGCCTTACTGAGTGAAGAGAAAAAAGCTTTTAAGTCTAATGAAATTAGGATGATAGAGATACCTAACTACCCTGAAATATCAGTGACAAACCTATATGACGATGCTATGAGTGATCCAGTCGTAGCTCTCTACCTTCCATCAAAGCTACAGCTCTCTAATAAGTTGCCAGAGAGAAACTTCTTCCTTGGTGTTCTTGCAACTCTGAAACCTGAGTACTTAAATGAAGTTATTTAAGAAGCTCATAAGAAACGCTACAGCATCTCTCCTGAAGAAAAAGAGAAGCAAGGTATTAAAATCAGCGACACCTGGCTCTAGGAACTATAGAAGCATCCATTCATCTCAAGTAAGCTTTGTCTTCTATCTTTGTAGAAAAACCTGGTACTGCTATATACTTGATGAAAGAGCGTAGCAAATTAAACAGAGAGAGAAAATCACAGGTAAAGAAAAGCATGAATTGAGTAAGAGACTCTACAAAGATTTCTAAAAACCAGACGAGATGAACATAGACGCAGGAGCTGACACTAAGAGAAGAAACATGGGCCCAAGCAAGCCTTAAGAGGAAGAAAAGAAAGAGAAGCCAAATCCCTTTACGGGCAAATTTAATATGTGAACTTATTCATTCGCTTAAATCTAAAACTTATTTATATACACAAAATCTCCCTTCTCTTGCGCATACTTTAGCTTTATCATCGCTGACTCTCTTAGCAGCACTCTTAATAAAATCGACTGTATCTATCTTTAAATCATGCATCAGATGGTAGAGCAGCAATTTCTTATAATGACCTTTCAATAACCCCCAATATAATTCAATTCCATTGAACTAAGGGCTGTAAGGAACATTAAATACAGGTGTTATATTTAGCCTTTCATATTCCTTCCTTGAGTCTTTAGTTTTATGAACTGACAAGTTATCTACAAATAGAATAATCTCTTAGTCGGCGTACTTATCTCTGAGTTATTGCAAGAACTTTAATGTATTATTCAGTCTTTATTGAGCGAGGATGGATAACATAAGTCTCGAGACCACTATCTTCACTTATTCCACCTAGAATAGCATGAGTTTAAACCTTAACCTTTTAATCATATACTTCAATGTTGCTGTACCTCTTATACCAAGACCTTGATATGAAGGTATTAAAAGTGAATACTGCCTCATCAGCGTGTATGAACTTTATATTATGCTCTTAAGCCCTTTGCATTTAATCGAATATATAATTTAAATTATCCTTATAAAATGGAACATTAAAGTCAATCACTCTCTTAATGCGATTGACTGTCTTGTAAGATATTCCGTTCTTTTTATATATGTTAGCTATCGATTAAGCAGAGATATGAAGCTCAGGAAATTGGCGATGAAACATCACAGCTCTCTAGGCCAGAGAGAAGTGAGCCCAGTATTTAAGAGTCTTATCATTAATGAGATAATCAATATGATGCTGCTAAAACTTTAGAGGTCTTTTAGGCTTAGAATTTAGCTGCTATCTCTTTAAATTCAATGCTAATAGACAGTGAGACATAACAGTAGAAGGAGATTTATGGAGTAGCCTTGCTATAGACGTATAATTCAGAATAGGCTTGAGTTGATCTTTATATTCATCACATCCATAACGCAACTTAAACAATAAATGTATATACTCACTGTCATAAACAGACCCAAACCTCGCATATACTCACTTAAATTACTAATATTTAAACATTAAACCCCTACATAAACCCTATTAAAACCCTAATAAAGTATGCACTAATAGTCTACTTTTATCAATCAAAAACTCAATCAAACTACTGAAAGGGTTTTGGGGTTTTGAATGAATAATAATGTTGGAGTGTTAGCATACTCAAAGAGATTTTCATTATTTAGACAACAAATTACTATAATATTAATTAAATTATTAAATATTTTCATGGATAAGTTAATCTTTAATTTCTTTATTATCAAAATCTAATTAGTAAAATAAGCTTACCAAAGTCATGACTGTTATAATTACCTATTTCTTTTATATGCTATCAATAATATTTTTTTGATTGTATAAACTTAACATAAAACAATTATGATAAGATTACATACTAGTAAACTCTGTATTTTTTAGCTTAATCCTTATAAAATATATCTAATTTATCTTTAATAAAACTTAACTTGCTTGAATTGTCTGTTACATTTAATTACATAATAAATCTTGATTCAGGCTGATCTAAATAAATTTTAATTGTATGTTTTATTTGAAGCTAGATTGCTAATTGTTCAATCAACCATATCAATCTGAGGATGATTGTGTCTTCAGTTTCATTAATGCCTTCGTGTATGACTTTAACTACCTCAAAGTTCCTTTTGTTCCTTTCAATGACACAACTAACAATTCCTTGGATCCATGTGTCTCTTAAGAGTTTGTCACTTAGTTGGTATTCTGCTCTCACACCTCACTCTGATATTATGAAATTTAATTAGTTATTATATAACTAATGTTTATAAAAATATTATAATGAGTTTAGATACTATTTGAGTAATTATAAGTACTGAGAGTGACCTTGAATTTTAGAATTAGTAAGTATTAGTAAGTATTAGTCAGTTTTAAACATTGATTTCCATACAATTAAGAGTCATTTGCTTTTGTTTAGGCTTTTGTTCTCATATGCATGCATTTACTCATAGCCAAGTAGTGCAACATTAGTTATAATTTTTATGTTTAAATGTTTTAATTTTGATATAAATATATAAAATATTGTTCATTCATTATCTTAAATATTTTATTTTACTTCTTGTGAAATATAATTAAAATATATATAATGATATTCAGATTACATACCACAGACAAGAGTTCCTAAAATAACTCACAATTTGAGTCTAACACAGCCTTTATTGAACTTAATAGGACTTATTGCTTATAAGAAAGGGAAATGCTAAGTAAAAATCCACTTTTAAATCAATGTATCTTCAATCTAAAAAATCATTCATTTATTTAGACAACTGAAGAAATGACGAGCTTGATGTGATTGAGAATTAAGCATTGGCATACAGTCGTTAATCAATGGTATCGAAGTGGATGACGGAAGAATTTGACTCTTAGGCACTTTTAGATACAAAAACGAGGTACTTTTGGAGACTAAAAAGTAAATGAAATAAGTTTTTATTGTAATGCGTTAGATATTCAAATTGAGTGAAAATTAATTAATGATAATAATAAAGATAATAAATTAAAATTTAATTTAGTTATTTATTGATGATTTAAGGGGATAAACTAGCTAAATAATTTATAAGATAAACAATTTAGTTGTATAAATGTTAATAAGAATCAATTGATTGAAGAATAAGATTAAAGATCAGATTAAGAGACACAGGAAACGTAAACTTATGAGGCAGAGATTAATTATCTCTGTTGATTATGCTTTTTAATTCAAATAGTTATATTTATTAAATTATTAATAATAAGTTTTTTATTATTTAAAATTTTTAGATACTTGTACTATTAATAAATTTTCATAAATAATGGATATATCAGTTTCTAGAGTAATAATTACCTATTTAGCTTCACATTGCCAGCTGATAAAAAGCAATATAGCGAAGCTGAATCTAAAAATCAGATAATACATTGCTACTTCACTACAGTAATTTCTTTTTTCATACTCATTTTATTATAGATTTTCTAGATAATTTTATATCTCTGTTCGAGGTCACGTTACTAAATGAATTAATAAATTATAATAAATTATTTCCAGTGTATGCTGAATTTGTTTGGTTTAAAACTCTTTATTACTTACATTTGATTATTATTAAATACATTCTATTGAGAAATAAATTCTATTATTTTTCTCAAAATTAATTGAAAGATACTGTTTCAGACAGCTTCTATAATTCACATAAACTAACATAACAAAAATAATTCATCTTATATTTTATCAATTTTTTAATGTCATATTTTTTCTCTTGTAATATTTTCAAACTTACTAAGACTCTTATATACGAATATAAAAGTAATAACTAGAGTTTTCGTTATATAATAATTGGAATATTGTATTGATGGATTAATAGAGTTTAATAAATATATTTACTTATTCATAAAATTTTCAATATAATTTTTCATTAAAAATGATATCATTGCAAATCCGGCATCATTCATGTAATAAGAATTTTTTTTTAGAAAATAATTCCTTGAACATTTCATTCTTATCTTTGACTTTTTATCTTGATTTAACTAACAAATGCGATTATCGATTACTTTTCAAATATCCTTAATTTGAAAAAAAATTATTTTATCTACAATCCTTTTTCTATCATAATTAATTAAGGGGAGTTATTTTAGCATATTTATAAAAAATTCTTTTTATAAAATATATAGAAATATTAACTAAATTTAATGAATTTGTTCCCTATTAAATTTGCATAAACTAGAGATTAAAAATATTACATGAATTATTGATAATTACTTTATTAAACGATATAATTAAGTAAGTTACTCAGCTTTGCTATTCACAATTCCTCATATATATTTATCAAACTGTATACATTCAATAATTCGTTGAAAAAAGCTGAAAACACTGGACCATTAAAACTTTAATTACTGCAATACGCTTTCTTTAATTTTTCTAAGGTTAACTAGTCTCAATCTTAAAAAAACAAAAAACCTTATAATTCTGCGTAATGATATTCGCAATCTAATTCATTCGAGAAGGTGTCTGAGCAAATTTCCCTAAGAATCCATAATTGAATCTTGAGTCAATATATTTACCGCAAATGTCCTGTGTTTGGTGAATTAGATGCATATCAATATCTAGTTTACTGTAGATGGCATCATAGAGCTCTCACTACATTCTTGTAATTTGTGGTTTGAAAAAGTAGATTCCCAAATAACATTTGAATTATAAGATATTACCAACTACTTAGTTACTATCAAAATTCATTTACTATTATATGGGAGGACTATGTCCACAATTCATAGTGGTCGCCTTCTTCCCATCGTGTCGCTCAAGCCATACTACTACGAGTCATGTTACTTACCACAAAAACAAATGAACTGACTAAATGTATAATAAATACAGTTGGTCAATATCAAGATTTTAGCCGTGACTATTTGAATTGAGGGAACCCATTTCTTAAGGTAATATTAATTTTTAATTTGATAATTTGTTTTCACTAAAAATGCTTTTATAAATTTTATTATGAAATTTAAAAGCATTAACAGTTAATTAAAGTTTGAGTTAAAATATACATTCAACTCGGTGAAAACATTATTGTGGAAAAAAACATTTTAACTAGATTTCCCTTGAATATCATCCATATACAATCATTTATCTGATTTGATCTTATCAATCTCTTTTTAATTATATTCTTTAAATGCGTTATATAAATATAATTTGTCATCATATTTTATATTATCTTTTAACTAAATTTAAAAGTAATTTAAATAATAATTGTAAATTTATCATGTTATAAAAATACGAAAGTTAATGAGAATTCTAATTTAAATTAATAAGTCAAGTATCATTGATCAGTCATATTGATGAATAAACATTAATTCATAGAATATAATTTCTAAGTATTTTCAGGGATTTGTTTCTCATTTAAATCTATAAAAAATCTATTATATAGCTAAATAATTTATTTTAACGTTAGTTTGCTAATCTTATATATTATACTTTATTTAATTGTAAATATCTTTATCAAGTATTTAAAATAAATTGCAATTATTCTTATTTAATATTATGGTCTAAATTAATTTAAATATTAAAAAATTTAGTCATAACAGAAAATATTAATATCAATTTTTCAATAGAAATTCATAAATTATACAAATTAATTTAATAAACTTATTTTAAATTTAACTTAGTCATAAAATATGAAATATATTAATAAGTTTTATTTAATAATTAGTAAAAAATAACTGAAGCAAATTAATTTTTTTCTTTTAATTTAGGGCTTTAATTTTATTAACTAATAACTTATCTTAACGAATTTAAATAATTGAAGTAAATAAAGCTATAAACTTTTTATGAAGAATTAAAAATACTATTGTTTTAGAAGTTTTATCTTCAAATTTTGAGCAAAGATTGATATATTTACTGTACTAAAATGCCATATTTTATTCAAATTTTCTTTGTTGTTAAACTATTTGTTAATGTTTATGCTTTTCTAAAATATATAAAATTAATAAATTATTGAGATATATGGGGTATAATGAAATTTCACTTAAGTTAGACTTATATTGTATCTTTATATTATTGTTCTTTATTTTTTCAAATATTGATAAAGATTATTTTATTCTACTAGATACCCAATTTTACATTTCCATCAAACTAAAATCAAATGTCCAATAATAAATAAATAAAATTTATGCAATATAATTCATTAATGGTCTTTAAACTTGCATATAAAGATTTAAACAATTTAAAATTATTTACTATAATTATGAATGAAATATAGATAATTCAAACTTTTAAAAAAGTATGCATTTCATTGTGGTAATTTCGTAAGAGTCTTGTTCAATTCTTTAAAATAAAGTTTTGAAAATTGTACTATTGCGTAGAAATTAGAGTTTAGGCAAATTGATTTAGGAAGCTTCGAAGTACAATTAATCTTATTAACATTGCATATGTTAAGTAAAAGAAGTATAAATTAATATTATTTTCTGCAGTTTGAATAAATTTTTTATCTAAATTAAAATTATTTCTCATGTAGGGTGTTCAAATTGATTAATTAGTTATACTCAAAATTAAATTAAATATTTATCAATTCACTGTTTAATACTAAAATCAAACCATCAATTTTAGTCGTGATGTAGACCTATCTGAAGTGAGTTGACGTGGCAATCAATGACGTGGCAAGTCGTGAACTAAAAACTCCAAAAAACAACCTCGCCTCCCATTCCACATATCTCTGTAATCAAGATGCATACGAGATAAGAGCCTAGCGAACTAGGAGTATCCCCCGCAGAGCTCGCAGAGATCTGCTTCCTGTAAACAATTAAAGGGGAGTCTGGAGAAAACGCTTACCAGGTTCCACCGCTGCTGAGATAGTAGTCTCTGTCCTTTCGCTGTGGTAGCCTCATTAACCTGACCTGGTGTGGGAGGAAAATCATTATCGTTGGCTTCTGTGGTTCTCATCGTCTCACTTTTGAAGGTTGAGCACCATCTTCATCCAGGTCCCTATTACCTAGGAAGCTGAACTCACGCCAGGCAGCTCATCTAATGCAGGGAAATCCTTAGCGTGCAGACGACTAGAGGAGTCTAGGATCTGACAGATTGAACCCCGCCGACTGGCCCCTAATGCGGTGAACCCAGCAACCCCCTGCCTACCCTCAGCAGGCCTTAGTGTAGTAGAAAGCTCTATTAGAAAGTCTCCAGCCTCGGGCCCCTGCGGGTCACCCTATCCTTATAAATTTCTAATTTACTCCTTTATTTTTATTATATTTGCTATTTTATTACTTAAATTACATTTATTGTTCATAATCCAAGTAATATGAATATAAGTACACAACTTAAGCATTAAAGTTAGTAGTAACTTAGATAAATTAGAAAATTTAAGTTCTTAAAGTAGATGCTCATGATTTAATTAGATAGATAATTTTGACAATTTTATTTTAATATATTAGCTGGTTGAAATACTGCATAAGTTTTAAAATTTTAAATTTATTAAAATAAAGAAGATAATAATATTTTATTTACATCAAATAGTCTCTTGTAAAATAAATATTCAGTTAAACTTAATTTAAAAAATAATACTGTGTAATATAAATGATCTCTTGATTATTGTGCTTTAAAACCTAATTAATAATGTTTTACATAATTTTAATAATAAATTATATGGTCAAGCATTTAGATTAAAACTTCTTACAAAAAAAACAAAATTATTAATAATTAATGGAGCTTATAATAACAATTTTATTGATTAATTAAAAATATTGATGAATTCCTTTTGAATTAGGATTTTTTTTCTTCTCATTTTTAAAATAACTTAGCGCATTATTTCATCATATCATCCCTCTGATCGCCTATAAATTCTTGCACTTGGCTATTTATTTTTTTAAAATAATCTAAACTTACTCAAGAAATATCAGTAAAAATTTCACTACAAATAAGTTCAATCAAGAAGTTAAAGCATTTCAAATCAATCACAAAAGCTTTTATTACTTTAGAATCAAGTAGAAATATTGCATTTCTTAATTTAATTCGTTGTATTCCCTATATCTTTATGGAATGGACACTATTCAAAGGAATTTATAGCAATACTATAATTTCTAAATTTTAGACAAAAAATGATTTTAACTTTCCCTCATCAATTCATATTTAATCGTTAAAAAGATCTGTATCTTTTCGCGTTTTGAAGATAAATCGATTCGATATTCGTGATAAAAAATCTTTATGAGATTTAGTTATTTTAGGTAGATCAAAAGATATTTATTAATTCTGTATATTTTAGCTTCACTTTAACAAACCAACTAAGTTTTATTATATTATTATATTAAATTTGATCATAAATATTTACTCTTCCTGAAGGCAAAGGTAATTTTTAATAAAATTTATTTAGTCTACTATGAGAATTTAATAATTAAGAACTCATAGTATTTTGTCAAGGCAATTTTAAATATCTGTATTTAAACTTCTGTACTAAAATATTAACAACAGTCATTCAAGAGTAAATGAATAATCAAAGCAGCTCTGTTAAATTATAGTTTACGAATAGCCTTTATAGGAGAATATATAGTTGAGACAATGTAAATATTTTGCTGTAAAGTTTTGCATTATGGATAAATCATAATGCAATTTAGAAATAGAACTCAGCAATTCGTAGAATTCTTAAGTAAAGGTAAGAGAATAATCAATATTGATGAATAAACTCTTAACTAAATTGATTATATACAATCACAATTAAAAACAAAATTTCTCACATTTCATAAATTTTTTATTTTTTATCATAACTGAAGCAACTAGCTTTCTCAAAATTAATATGATATATCTCAGACTAAAATCAATAGAACAATTTAATATTATAAAAAAGACTGTAGAAAATAAATATGATTACATATAATTAATATTTTTAAACTAGAATAGATAACTTAAATTTTATAAAAGCGACTCCAAATAATTTATAAAATATTATTTTTGATTTTTAGCTCATCCAATAACACCGAAAAGTAATTGAAATTTTTGGGGTAGAAAATACAAACTTTATGTTTTCGATTTTTTCAAGTAATTTTGGTTAATAAGCCTGAATATATTAAAACAAAATATCAACTTATTATAGTTGTTGCATGTAACCTAATATGCTAAATATAGAAAGTGTATACCAATGGGAGAGGAAATATATTTACATCTTGAATATGGCATTCTAGTATCAATTTAATTGCAAATGCTGTTAATACAGAGATTAATCTTTTTGCATAAATATGTATTCATCTTCATTATAATTATTGTTATTTCTTTATGAAACTCGAAGTTTAATAGCTATAGAAACTAAAATTATTCAAAGAATCAATAGATTCATAAATATTCAAAGGAATTGATATAGTTTACAAATTCAATAGTTTATCAATATAATTCTTTAATTCAATCAAAAATCAAATTTTATCTATTAGTTTTGATGTTGATTGATACATAAAATTTATTTAAAAAACTGTAATAAATAAATAAGCTTAGCTAGAGCTTACACTTATTAATAAGTTGGTAAACACGAGATGATGATGAAAATTTTTGTTTAAACTTTGAATGCGTGCTTTTAACTAGTTCTAAAATTTTCAGAAAAAAAATAATGTTTGATTTATAATTTATGATTAAATGTTTTATTTAGTGCGGGATAATAAAAACAGTATGTAGTTACAGTAAAATTATTGACACTTTAAAAATATGGAGATTTCTATTTTAATTTGTAAAAATATTCTCTAAAAAAATATAACTTGATAATAATAAGATATTAAATAAATAAAATTTCTCTTTTTTATTACTGATTATCTAGATTGGTAAAAACCTTAGCAAGAAATATATTAAAATTTATGAGATTGTCAGCTCTTAAAGCTGTTTTTTTTAAAAATTTTCCATATTATAAACCCTAAAAGACAATGAAATAAAAGCATTCAAGCATTAATTTATATAAATTTTATAATAAAGATGCAAAAGAGTAATCGTCTAAGATCACTCAAGTATATATTATTAAATATATCAATATATCTAAAAATGATTTTTATTTACAAAAACTTTTTTATTGGGCTTATAATTTTTTATAATTGGATTTAAAGCTCATTTTTGTTCTTTAATAATATTATTTAGAAGTTTCATTGTCTTAATTGATGATGATTTTTAGCAAATTAGTTAAGACCTTATATTATGGCCGAAAATCACTTTCTCTCTCTTAATTAGCAACAAAAGAGGCAAATCAAAATAGTTTTCAGATATATTTAAAAGTGAAAAATATCTTGAAAGTAACTATGACTAAGTAATTTTTAATAAGATTATATTTTTGATATTTGATGAGAGTGATTGGAGTATTTATGTATCAATAATTAATTAAGAAATGAACAAATTGACAGCATTATTATTATTTAGTACAAAAAGTATTTGTAATTAAACTACCAATATTGCTAAATATCAACTATTAGAAATTCTTTTATGCTCCATCATAATTGCGTTATTATTTATGAAACATTCCACTAATAAGGTAAAATACTAAAAATTTAACATGGCTTAATATCGTGCATAAAATCTATATTTAAATCACTCAGGGCTTCATAAGAATAGCTTAAATCATTAAAATAGCTTCAAAACGTGATTAAAAATGGGCTTAATTAATTAAACAATCTCTAATTAAAGTTTACGAGAGATTATAAAAGTTGATCTTAGACTTACTTTTAAAAAGGTTTATTAAATTGATTTAATAACTAACTCTGTTTATTGCTTACTCTACTGTTCTATTGTTGAATAGCAGTAATTCAATATTTTATATTGATAAGCTCTTTGCTCAAAAGATCTTGGTCAATATTGATAAGAGTAGCCTTTATGAGTAAACATCTCAATAAGAAAATTGGAGGTAAAATAGGTTTAAGAAATCATTGTGATAAATTAGTAAGGATGTGTGGAGTATATATTAATGCTGATGTTGGAAGCGGTAATATTTTTAACTTATATTTAATAATAGAATGGCAAACTACGAAACATTTTATAATTCTTACTGAACCTTATTTCTCATCTTGATAGATAAGTCCCAATAGAAGAATGACACATTCGTAAAATGAGAAAAAGCAATATATCATTATAGTATATTCATAGTAATCAAACAATCTGGGCCTCTTCAAGATCTTATATTTTATTTAAGTCGATACTAGTTTAATTTATCCCATATTGAAAATGCTATTTTATATTAAAAGGAATATCCATGTCATTTTTAAAACTCAGAAACTTGATCAAATTAAACCCATAAATATATAAAATTAAAAGCATTAAATTTTTTTATTTCATGTGAGCTCGCTCATGCTTCTTCTCATATTTCCAAAACCTATTTATGCAATAAATCTTTAAATAATTATTAAAGAAAAAAGCAAAATTAATTATTAATCCTTTAAAATTTAATTAGGGGTAAGTAATTCAAATAAACAAACAAACTCAAGTTTATATTTATAATAATATGAAGTTTAAATTAAAATATCAAAGGAGAAATTGCATTAATATGAAAAAAATTATTTTTAAATCAAAAGAATATTAAACTTGTAAAAGAAAACGCATTCTTGACTTCGCTTGTTTCAACCTTAATAATAATTTTGTTAAAATACAATTTAAAATCACAAAGCTGTATAAATAATATATGTCAATAAATTTAAGACTCTTAATAGCCTAATAGTAAAAAAAAATTGAAAAATAAAAATGAGCTATATCTTAAAATATGAAAAAAATAAAAAAAAGTTATCTTAATAAGCCTGAGCTTGATTTAATTTCCTTTAAAAATATTTTTATTGCAATAAAAAAAATGAAGAATATTTTTCTTTCTTAATATTATCTTCAAAATATTAGTTCTTAAATAGCATATGTTTATAGTGGGAATTTATATTAAAAAAATATTAAAAATTAAAAGTTAACTATGTTTTAATGAAGCTAAATAAAGATAATTACATTATTTTCTTCTTCTTAAAACTGAATAAGCAAACAGAGTAATTCTTATTAGCATTCACTAACATTATTTTAATCTTAAAATCAATTATGTAATATGGTTTTCTACATTATTTAATTAATTAATATATTATCTAATATTGCCAAAAAATATAAGTATAAAATAATTTTAATCATAACATATGCCTAAAATGTTTTAGATAAGGAATTTTGAGTTCTAATTTAGTTTTGAAATTCTATAAATAAATTTCATTAAGTAAAGTTGATTCATAAAGTACAATTAGAAATATGTTTAGTTGTAATTGTTGAGGGCTATTCTTTAATATAAGTTGAAATTATATTAAATTTAAATGCATACTTAATAAATTTAAATGTTGCTTAAATATAGTATTTTTGATTTTTTTAATAATAATCTTAACAATTTTAATATTTTATGTGCATCTAAAATCATTTAATTGAATTTGGGAGATTAATATTCAAATAAACAAACAAAATATCATTCTCATGTTTATTATACATATAGCAATTGATTAATTAATTACTTTTTACTTTTTTTGATTACCTTTTGCATATTATTCAATATCCATATCAAACTAATTGTTTCATAATGAAAACTTAAACTGAATAATACAAGACACGAAAATAATTATGATTCTAACTATTTGCAATGAATTATCTTTGTTCTCTTAATTTCCCCATCATTTCTTAATGAATAAAAGCTATTCTTTGAAGATCTATATTTTGATAGAGTTAAAAACGAAAAAATTGCTTTATTAAATATTTACAATAATTTTCTTTTAAAACTACTGGCAAAGTTTTTATTTATCATCATAAATTAATTATGCACAAATCTTATCAAGATTAAAGGTTTAACTTCAACAAACTTTATATAAATTTTTTTCATTTGAGTTTTCTTTGTTTTTTTGTGTTTAAAAAAAATTAGCTAAGGTGATTAAGTTATAGGAAATAATTATTTTCGGTAATTTTTTCAGACTCTTCAAGCTAAAGATCAGCATCATCTTCATTTTCTCTACTTTAATGTGTTTGCTAATATTGAAAGCATTTTTGATATTATTGTATAAAAATCATAATTTCTTTTATACTCAATGAAAAAAACAAATATTAGTTATAAAATTTTGTTGAAAAATTATTTTAATAGATGTTTTTAAAGCTAATAAATCTTATTTTTTTCATAAAAATTTTAATTATATAAAACAATATAATTAGTTTATTCAATTATGATGACGTCCTCAATTTTTAATAAAATATTATCTTAGCTAGTAAGTTTTTTTCGCAAAATTAAGGGGGAATATCATAATTAATCACTAAAGTCAACTTACGCAGAAAATATCTATGACCAGTCTGCACTAAGTCACCCAACCTTTATCTTTTCTCTACTTTTTTATTCTAAGCTTTAAACATTTATCTTTAAATTAATGCTAATTTATTGTGTCCATTTGAACTTAACCTAGTATGCTTCATTCCTTCTCTTGAATCATTACAATACATTTTTACAATACCAAGAGCAAATAAATACCATTCTCAGAATGCTCCAGACTGAGTGACACAGTGTTTATTTTTAAAGTAAGTAATTTTCCATTACTGTCAATAGATTATCTGAATAAAGGGACTCGATTAGCCTTTTTTATAGTAAAACTCCTTGTTTCTTCACACTTTGTTTCTGTATTCTAATTACTGAATTTAATCAGTTAATGATCCCAAAGTTTAATTTATTCACCTTAAAGATCGCAACCTCCTAAAAATAATTCCAAAATATTTATATCTTTCTATGCCATGTTTGGTAGATACCTGCCTCTTTTTCATTATAGAGAGTCCCATATAGCGTATCCTTAGAAAACTCAAACCATCAATCGGCTATTTATAATAAATCTTTTTAAAACAAAAGTTACAAAATGGAAATGATTAATTTTCTCTACCATATTCTATGTAATATAAGTTCGAGAAAATTAAGAAGTGGAAAGAGTTAAATAACCTTTTTGGCAGGTATGAGGAGATGATTTGCCTAAAATTAACTGCACAAATATCTATTTTTTCCACGAATTTGATTGTTGAGAAGAAAAAAAATCTTGGGCATGTTAATTCTTTAAATTTATCATAAGATAATGTAGTTATTGCAGATTTTGCTAAGATTGAGCGGCTAACTGTAGATTATTTTCCAGAGTATGCACTTCAAAAATTATGATTGATAAATCTACAGAACTAGGAAGACTGGCTCTAGATCAATAAATAATAGATAACATAAGTCCTGCTGTTTCTCGATGATTAAAGCAAAAAAGATTTTGAAGGTTAATAAGATAGAAGAATGAAATTTAACTAATTTCTGAACTCATTAGTGCTAATGAAACTATATTAAATTTCTGCTTGATTAATTCTTATAAATATAATGATTATAAATTGATGCCATCAAGTTTTTGTGGTACATATAGGGAGATCAGTATAATTCCCAAATAAAGAACAAAAAAAAAAACCTAGACAACCCATTTAAGAGAAAAATTTAAGAATATTTTTATAAAGAGAAAAATTATGGGTTTGAGGGTGAGAAATGAAATAGACATGAAAAACAAAATTAACGATCTTCCTTTGTCATGTAACTTCGAGATTGAGAGTTACGATGTCAGGTAAAAGTTTAAGGTATTTAAATTACCATATAGTACACAAAATTTATGTGTTTTTATTAAAATTATAATTTCAGCTAATTAAGTTAAAATATTATATCTCAAAATGAAATTATAACTTAAACTTCTTAGTCAATAATTTATGAATGAAAATTATTTCTAAAAATTAAATTTCATGCATGGCTTAAAATTGTAAATTTGTTAAAAAATCTATAAACTTTTATTAAAAGCAATATAAACTAAAATTTAATTATATTTTAATAAATCTTTTTAATAATTGATCAAATATTCATTTTAAAATGAAATAATTGAATTGAAATTTCATGATAATCTATTAATCTTTTTATTATTTTTATCAGGAAATTATTTTAGATTAAATATTTAAGTTTTTAATCAAAGATTTTCTTATTAACTTATAAATACTTACCATTAAAAGCAAACATTAATACGCTTAATAAATTTTCTATCAGATAAGATTTTCTTTCAAAAAAAAAGTTTGTATGCTTGTTAAAGATTATTATACTATTAAACTTATTTCATAGAGTAAATGAATAAAGTTAATTAATTGATAAAATAAGAGATAAATAACTCAAAAAGAAATTACTAAAATAGCGGATGCCAAAATTAGTAAAACTAGATTATTGTCTAAGGAAACTAAAAATAACCCTAAGTTAATGTAAGAAAGAATAAGAAATAAAATAGACAAATCCATTAAAAGAGTAAAAAATATTAAAATTGTCATTCAGATTAAGAGGAGTGAAATTACTTAGCTGTATTTTTCATTTAATTTTAATTAGTGTAACTTAAGAATGATGTAGAGGTAACTTAAATTTTTAAATATTATTAAGTAAAAAACTTTCCTGGTAATATGACTTTATAGGGATGTTAAAATCAGATTTAAAAGAAATTATAAAAAAAACTTATACAAAACTATAGGAATCGGCTTATAGCAACTCTGACTTGAATAAAGAGTGAAAGTAAATGAAATACTTATCTTTTGAAAGAATACTCATTGACAGATACGACAAATGTAAAAGAAAAATAACACGAAAATTAGGAATAATTTAAAACAAAGCCTTGATTCTTTTTCAAAGATTTTTTGGAGATCATACAAAAGAGATTTAAAAGCAAATTTTATGGATTTAATTCATTGAACTCTTTATAAAATAATGAATAATTGTTTTTTATTTCAAATTATAACTTTCCTCGAATTGATTAATATAGAGCATACAATTAGCAATTAATTAACTGGATTAACTAATGAAGCTTGGAGACACTCAACTCCTAACTCGAGATCCTGAAATATTAAATTGTGAATTAGATGACAAAATAAATAAATAAATTTAGAAGCATAAAGAATGAATTAAAGCCTTAAAAGATAAGATCGATAAATTATACTTCGAAATGATTGAGTAATCTGTCATAAACGGAAATAACAATTTGCTAAATGGTTTATTAGTCCGTGTATCTATAATTTAAAACTTTTCACTTCCAATTCGAGTGGTTTCTCAAAACGAACTAGCAAATCTTGCTAAAAGTTTTACTCAATATTTTAATAATTTGAAATAGACAAGCTGATGAAATCAAATTCAAGTAAATAATCAATAAAATAAGTAAAACGAGTTTAAAGCTAAATATTTCTATCGTAAACTTATTCTAAATAAAAAATTAATATATAAACTCTAAAAAAAAAAGAATAATTAAATGCAGTTTTTGTATTGAGCATTAAATATAAATAAACAGCAATTTGCTACTGTAAACAATAATTTTAAGCAATTTAATAGTAGAGTTATAACACTATAAAGCCGGTTTTAAAACGATCTGGATCAATATATGCAGGAATACATTTGATTTGTATAAATTATGAATAAATGATCAATTATTACCTCAAATAGTGGCATTTAACTTTTTGGAATATATTTAATGAATAAGGGATTTAAATGATAGAGAATTTATCATTAACTTGACTTTACTTAAAAGAGTACTTTCTTATTGTATTACTGGAATTAAAAGAACTTAATTTAAATTTATGGTGATTTGCTTAATTTATTACAATGACATAATTGAACTTATATTATTACGTTCCAGGGATTAATACAGGGATACCATCAATAGTTAAGTTTTGTTTATTTTTAACTCTCAATCAAACAAGATCTAATATATCTATGTTTTCAAGCAGCTAACTATCACTTTTAGAGATTTTATTTCTAATAAAATAGAAATTTCCAAAAATTAAAATGTATTCCAACAATTCTACTTATACAATATTAAAATTCAATACTTAGAATTAGTAAATTAAATTTATTAATATTTCAGGAAAAAAATTTTTTTGACTATAAAACAAATAAATTTGTATTAAAATAAAAAGAAAAATTATTTATTATTCAGAGTTTCATGAATTAACCTTTCAATTTATTTATTTAAATCTTCTCAAGCCTTATTATTAGCTTTATGTATGATGTTTTAAGATCTAATAAGTTAAATATCAAGTCTTTGTTTGATAAACTTAATCTGGAATCGAAAATATATCTGAAATATCTCATAAGAATTATGAAAATCATGAGAATAAACGGATATTAAATAAAATTATAGAACTATTAGATGTTATGATCGATGAAATAAGTCTTACAAAATTTTCCTTTTTTTTTTACATAAAATTCTCCAAAAGAATCTCATGCTTTCTTACAAGTATTCATTATTAGATTCGTTGATACATCCAAATAAGGCATTAGAATACCCTAGAGTAACAGACAGATAAACTTAACAAAACGTGTTCAAAATGATAATTAACCTTATATAATCAGAGGCCTCCAATTTTTAAATAAAATTTGTTGTTGATACAATATTATTGTCGGAACAGAAACTCCCAGGAATTCCTATTTCAAGTTTAATTTAAGGAGAAACCAAATTAGTGGCAGTTGATATATTTAAGATGATGTAAAGTTTAAAAATTTGGGTTTGTAGTATTTGTTGTAGTATTTGTAGTTTTTGTTGAGTAGGTATTAGTATTTCTGTTTTTTTTCAAAGTTTTTCACATATATAATGTTTCAACACTGATGTTTAAAATTCATAAATTTTGACATAACGTGTGCCATTTTTTAGGTTAAATGTATCAATTTGTAATTAAAAATTAGTATTGAATTCTAATATTGGAATAATAAGAATATTATTAATTAAATTAAATATTTTAAATAATTTAATTTAATTTATAGTAAAAGATTCTAAATAAACGAATTATATGAAAAATAACTAAATCAAATTGCTTAATAACTTAGATATTTCATTCAGTTAATATGGTACAATCAAAATCATAAAAAATAAATATATTTTTTATGTTTTTAAAATTGGGACTTGAAGACAATAGTTAAAATTTGAACTTGACTACCTAAGACCATAGTTCGTATCCATCTCCTCTCAAATGGATGACATGGTATAAAAAAGTCAATTGGGAAAACTCTTTATATACATATAGATAGAAAAGTTACAAGTCTTTATCTCAAAGAACTAAATAAATAATTTAGAAAGTTCTATGGATTCATACCAGCTCAAGATAAGGGAGTACCCCACATTGCTTTTAATAAAAATAACTTTAAGAAATCCTTCAATTTCCTCTTTTGATCTAGTAGAAATACCAAGACATTTTATTGATAGATGACATCTCTGAAAAGTCAAAACAATAACATCTACTACAATAACAATAGAGTGATGACGCATTAGATAGGTAGGGTATTTAATAACTAAATCTGACCAGCATATAGAAATAATTTGAAGTCAGTCCAATAAGAATCTATTAAGGAATAAACCTATCAGAGTTACCTCGAAGATATAAAACACTACAGAACAGATGTTATAGAAAAATCATTGAAAACTTAATGAGACAATAATAATAATCTACTATAAATAACACTAATCAGATAGTCCCAAGTCATGGATATTCAGATCACTCCAAATTAGATGTAATTTATAATATCAAAAAATAAAAAGCTAATAACTGATTGGCATTAAAATAATTCCAGATACTTGGAATAAAGCTGCAGGTTTCAGACTATATCACTATCATAAACTAAAAGTGAAAATAATTGAGGATAAAGATGTGTTCAATGAATTACACATAAGAAATCAAGAAGTAAAAATGTTAGCAACATAAATAGATGACAACTTATTAGAAATATTAGATACTTATTTCTTATAGAAATTCTTGCTTTTAAAATTCCACTTAAACCACAGAGTGAGAATTTTAATGTTCATTTTAACCAATAATTAAAAGAATCAATTGTATTCGGGGTCAAGATGATAGCACTAAGTATCAGAGAAACATGAAAATTCTCTCAAGTCTCAGGGAAAGACATAGAAATCATGTCCACTATCCTTTCTCACCTTTGTTACCTAATTCAAATACTCACAATCTTTTCTGATTTTAGACCAAGAGTGAGAACTCTAAATGGATAGAAAAATAGTAATAATATTAAAACGGAACATTGGCAAGACGTAATAGAGCAAATAGCAAGAATAGCTAATGAAGTTAGATTGAGATTTAACTTAAGATCTTCGACCTAAAATTGGAAGAAGAAATGCTAAGAATCTCTAAGAGAAAGTTAAGAATGTTCAAAACATATGTAGATAGAGAGGTATTAGACAGAGTCAGCAATGACACAACATACTGCATTTATGATGGGCATATTTGTATCTTAAGCATGATGAATGAAGCTAGACCCTTAAATATTAATTTAAATACACTATTCAGGGTTTTCAGATGTCCCAAAGTTGATTAATTATTATTATTACAATAAAAATCAGATTGAAGGCTTGATAAAATCTCAATTCAGTTTTTTTAAAATAATAATAGAAAGTTGCTAAGTAAAAATAACAAATATAGACTGATGAATTGAATAAATTAATTATTGTAAAGACGAAATCTACACTTATAATTAACTCTTAAAATTACATTTTATTAAAGAAGCTCGTTATACATAATTCCAAGATATACAATGGTAATCTGTAATTAATTAAAAACATCTCCAAAGTCTTTCAATCTAAATGGAAGGAGCTCCGATGAGAATAAAGAAGAAGCAATATTAAAATTATTTAGGACATCATTTAAGTGTAGGGAGATTTATAATTTTGTATTAATATCAATCTTGACAATATACACTAAGCTTATTTTATTATTAATTAAAATAACTAAATAAGAAATGCATAGAAATAATTCCAAAGTAGTTATTTTGTATTACTGGAATAAATGTATTGTTCATGATTATTCTAACTTGTTGGTATTTTTAAAATGCTATAATAATCATGTCATTTAAAAGGAAAATTTTTTATTTGCCATAATCAGAAATATGAAATCACTTTGATGTTATAGGATAGTGATGAATTCTATAGAATTTTATTAGATAAAATGAAGAAATATTAAAGAATGGGAAATAAAATATGATTAATTTTAATTTTTATGAGAAAGAATAGAGATAAAAAGCCTGACTTCAGCTTCCGAAAATTTTTTACTTAACTCATGGCTCCGCCATATATAATACAAATATAAAGTAAGTGTAGAAAACCACAATGGTATAATCTATATTTTTATAAAAATTTTAGCTTTGCTTTAAGTGTTTTTGCTGCTAAGTTTTCCCTATAATCAATAAATATTGATAATTCTAGTATAAATAATTAATTTATAATAAATACTAAATTTTATATATTTACAGCGAATTACAATAAGGACATAGTCAATATTTTAAACAATCATAACTTTTAAATAAGGATAATATCAAGTCTCCTTTAATTACTTTAACTTTTTATAATTATATTAAACTAATGACAAAACACATACTCGAATTATTGTAAAGTACCATTAACACTCTGAATTATTTCATTTATTTTTTAATAAAGGAGTATAAAGGATTAAGGTTTTTATATAATTAAATTATTAATTATAATTATAATATGCACTAACTCAATCTCCTAAATAAGATTTTTTTGTTGTTGGCCTATACATTAATTACCAAATATATTTTTATTAATGCATATTACTATATGTCTTTTAAAAAAAACATTGTTATAACTGAAAGCTAACTTAAGGCAATTCATAGCCTATGTTTAAAGCATATAAAATTTTCTATTGAATGAAATAAATGGATTTCCTTGCAAACATTTTTGAAAAACATAATTACCTTTTTAATATAATTGAAAAAATACATTTATTCAGTGAGACTTTTGTATAATTAATTTGATAATATAGCAAGTTTAAACATTTAAACACTTGAAATAAAGAATTAATTTTGCCTTTAAATAATTAAAAGATTCTTTAAGAATCTTAGCACATTAAATTCAGGTTATATTATTCTTTAGATTGACAGATAAAGTATTTATTTTCGGCAAGAAATAAATTATTTTTTTGAGTAAAATTAAATTGTCATTATAATTACATTTACAGATTAATCAACAATTAAAATTAGGTATTAATTAAAAACAAAAGTATAATTACTTTTATAGATAAACATTAAAGCTATATTAAGCGTCACACTGATATTATGAACATGCTCATCATGCTTAGAGATAACTGGATTAAATTATGATTTCAAAGAATAATATTATAGATTTAATGTTGTAGTTTACATATATTCAAATATTCCTGCAGGTTTTTTAGATTAAGAGGAAGATTTTAGCTTATGCTTAAAGCATTATTTTAGTAGATAGAATTATAATTATAAACTTATAAAACTAAAAGGTGGCTTGTATAGGAATAGTTTAATTCAGAAAGCCAAATAAACAATTGATGATTGTAACATTTTCATCTTAAAACGATATTATAGAAATAAATATATACCAAAACTTGTAAAACTATCAGAAAAATAGCTTTAAAAAAATTTTCGAGAAAACATAAACTAAAGTTAAGTCCACGATTTTTAAAAATATGTTTGTAAAAAAAATATGGGTATTAATTTATTAAAATTTGTTTAGGAATTTATTTAAAATAATTCTAAATTTTGGTAATAGACAGACAAGTGCTTACTTAAACTCATGTTAAAAAAATTCTTGATTAAAACTAAATTCATTACTGCGATTGAATCTACTTTTAATTCTTAGTAATGAATTTTAGTTATCCTCAAATAGTAATAAAATAAGATTAGTAGAATATTTAGCAACAGTTCTCAATAATGAAATTATTAAGTTCAAAATAAGTTTGATTACTGTTGTAATCATGTAAATTAATATATATTAAAGTTAATAAAACAGTATCTCTGCAGGAAATGTTTAAAGGAATAATTAGAATAATCTAAAATAAGGTGACTTTTTTTTTAATTTGTGCGAAATAAAGTTATACGTTATGAATTAGAGTATGAATTTTTCATAACGTCTTAAATAAATCAAATATCTTATTCAATAATATAATTAAAACTTTATTGAAGATTTAAATGAGCAATCAAAAAAACTAAATTTAGTTGCAATATTGATGATTATTTTTCAGAATATTTGAAAGCTAAATTAATTGTACGGTTAAGTTTAATTATTAAACAATATTAAAAAGATAAGATCTTATCCTACTAATGGACAAAGGCATAACAGTTAGCAAAAATAATTTGACTTAGACTAGTTAACTAATAAAAATTAAAGTGTCTACTTTATAATTATAATATAAATCATACCTTGCTGAAGAAAAATATATCCACTACAGAATTAAGTAATTTGAGAATAATAAAAAGCAGAAAATTTGAATCAGCATATTTTACATTTAGATTTACTAATGCGAGATATGAAGCAAAATAATGAAATAAAAATTTCTTTTAATATGGTTTATAGATAAAAAAATAAGAACGTACATTAGAATTTACCTATTATAATACACGCACTTCCTCTATACATTAACATTTTACTATGATAATTTATCGATTAAAATTCTTGTTATTCCTTAATATTAACATAATATTCAAACTTAATGAAGATAATATAAATATATCTTTTTTTTATATATTTGTAAATTCCCTATAAAATTTTTTTAGAAATTCCTTAAAGAAGAACAAATAATTTATTTGCTGTTTTCTCGACCGATTTGCTAATTAATCGAAAAAAACTAAAGCTTTAATAACCAAATTGCAATTTTATAGTTACAATTAAAAATTGGGTTTATATCTGAATATACTTCAAACTACGAATATTCTTTAATTTTTATAGCTTTTAATAAATTATAAAAATGGATTATCAACAAAGATCAGTTCATATCTAGAAAAGAGTTACTGGATATTGTTCTAATTTCTCAAGCATAAAGTAGCCAATCGAAAATATAAATCATCATTGATATTGGCATTTAATCAGATAATGAATAAGTAAATGACGATGAAAATGATGTTTAAAAGCAAAAAATATGAAAGTACTTAATAAAAGTATAAATATAAATGAATAAGGTGATTGTTAAAAAATTCTGATAAATTAAGAATTAGTAGGGGAGAGTAAATAATAACATTACTATTATATTTATTTTTAAATAATGGGGGTTTATCGGATTCGAACTCATTATATAAAATTATTAATCTGCCCCTTTTACTGATTCAATTTTTATTCATAATTAAATATATAATTAACTTAAATCTCTGTAATATGCCTAAATCAAATTCTTGAAATAATTAAAGTAAACTTAAAAATATTAGTAGAAACTTACCATAATACTGGAGAAATAGTGAAATAATAAGAGGAAATATATTTGAAAATTCATTAATATAACAGTGAAAACCTCCAAATTTCTAAAATAGTTCATTGATAGACAGGAAGAAATCAGTAATGTGAATAGTGAATGTGATATATACAATAACAAAAGATTAACAAACAATAACTTAAAATTAACATTTTAAACGAGGAGAAAATGCGATGAAAATACAAGAAATTAATAATATAATTATAAATTTTAATTTATATTTTTCAGTTTTTAATAAATAATGTTGAAAGAATTTAGTATAAAATTATATATCTCTTCTTTTCTAAAACTATCCATTAACCAATTATTCTTTAATCTATATTTTAAAGGTAGTATTTTATTATAATTTAACCCAAAAACAAGTTGATCTTTTATTTGTTGTTGAAAAATTAATAGTAAAAGAGAAATATTTAGAGAATAGAATTATGATTTAAATAAAATGTGGCATTGATGATTGAGGTTGATGAGAGGAGGATACTGATGAAGAAAGAAGTAAAGAATTCAAAATATAAACAAAATTGATCCAACTTTTTTTTTTAAATATGAATTTAGTCAATATTGTCAACTACAATTAATTTCTACATGAACCATGTTTAATCTATCAACGGTAAATAGAATATTGTTAAAATATAATTGATTTGGGAAAATTCAAAATTATTAATCTAAATCAATTTAACTGTAGGCGTAACAGCCACTAATTTGCGAAGCTTTTAATCGTAATTTGATTTATGTTTGATCTACTTAGTAGCAGTTTAAATTTAAATGTTTAGTGATCTAATCTAAAAAAGTGGAAAGTTTTTTTTGTACCATTGGTACATTGGCTCACGAATTCCTCGCATCGGTGCCCTACAAACATGGGAGCTTCTTAATGTACCAATCTAAAACGGTACAATATATTAGGGCGTACTGATCTACTTTAAATGTACCAATGTGCCGTTTGGACATTGAAAAGTTTTTGTTTTTTTTAAATCGGTACATTGAGAAAAGTGGTACATTTAATTATTAAAGCAATTAATTAGATAAGGTGCGGTTCATTAGTTGTTGTTATCATCGTGATCATGCGTCTTATCTGCCGTGTCTTGCCTTCCTCTGAAATCAGGTTCTTAGAGGTTCCATTGCAACTACTCTCTGAGATTAACTCTGCAAACTTATGGGAATCACCAAGCATCAGTTGAAGCTTTTAAGGAGTTTTAAATAGGTTTCTAGCCTCTATTTCTCCAATACTGCGCGCGTCCAACTTTAGCTTGTCCAAGGCATTCTTTCCTGCATATCGTGTAGCACTGAAGTAGCCTTTAGAGAGCCCAGCCGCCCCACTCTTGACATGAATACTCAAATATACTTGATCAGTTGAGATATCTCTGAATTGGAACACATTCCCTAGACGCTCATGGGTTTCTAATAGCGACTTCTCTTAGATTTTGAAGTTCTTCTTGGCTATCGGGAGTTGAATCTTGAAGAAGAAACTGGCCCTTAGGCTGTACTTCGAATTCGTTTACTAATGCATCTGCTTTATTTATAATTGATTGGTTGGCACACGATGAGTAAATGAGGGCAACTTCACTCCATTCTTTTAGATATTTATTTTTTAAAAAAACTAATCACTCTTATCTAATTAATTGCTTTAATAATTAAATGTACCACTTTTCTCAATGTACCGATTTAAAAATAACAAAAACTTTTCAATGTCCAAACGGTACATTGGTACATTTAAAGTAGATCAGTACGCCCTAATATATTGTACCGTTTTAGATTGGTACATTAAGAAGCTCCCATGTTTGTAGGGCACCGATGCGAGGAATTCGTGAGCCAATGTACCAATGGTACAAAAAAAACTTTCCACTTTTTTAGATTAGATCAATAAACATTTAAATTTAAACTGCTACTAAGTAGATCAAACATAAATCAAATTACGATTAAAAGCTTCGCAAATTAGTGGCTGTTACGCCTACAGTTAAATTGATTTAGATTAATAATTTTGAATTTTCCCAAATCAATTATATTTTAACAATAATATTGATAAAATATTAGAAAACAATCGGGAAAATTAACTAGCAAAATGCAAAATAACTACTTATATTTAATATAAGCTAATTAATTATATGACTAATAGTAAAAAAATGAAATAAGTTTAAGGCATTTTTAGATAGATATAGTGATTAACATATATCCTATAGATAATAATATGGTTTTTTCCATTTAATATACATTTAATTATTCAAAAGCAATTTATTAGCGCAGTTTGGAAGCAGAATAGGTTTTTATTATTTACTTACTTACAAATATATTCTCATCATTTTTATCTTTTCACATATATAGTGTATTATTACTTGCGCAGACTCAATAAACCTTATCAAAAATATCAGATATTGAGGAATATAATCTTTAAATTGATAAATAATTTCCAAGAGATTAAGAAAAGAAGTTGAGAAATTCATAATATTTATTATAGAGAATTAATTTATACAAAATTTTCATGAATTCTAGAATTAGAATAATCTTCATGTGAAACAGACTTCTTATCGAAATTAATTTACATAATTTAATTAAAGAAATCATAAATGAAATCATTGCTGGTATTATTCAAAATCTTACCCAAAATGCAATCAAAGAGAAATATATCCATAAAATATATAATTTAATTGTAGAATAGAATCGGCATTTAGATAATTTAAGTTCTATTTAATCATTTGTAGAATTCTTTATTTATAAATAATAAATGCGTTATTAATAACTTACTCTCTATGAAAGACTAAGCATTAATCATGAATGTTTGGTATTTGCATGCCTTGTCTGTCTTCCTCTCTCCTATTCTTCTTCACAAAAATTTTAAAAAAATTTAATGGTTAATCATTATTTTCTGAATATATTTGTCTAACCTCTCTATTTTTACTGAATCAACTTTTATGATTTATGAGTCCCATAAGCTTGATTTTTTCCTAAGTTTTGGAGATAACTTTTTACAAAAAATTATTAGTTACAGGAATATTTGAAACATAAAATTTAATTCCATAAGAAGGAATTTCCTTAATTGGTGAAAAATACTTTAGGAATATAAATGGAACATAATTATATAAGCTTGCAGAAAGCACTACCTCTACATTAAATTAATTCAATAACTAAATATTATGTTTAATGTTAGGGGCCATTTCTATATAAGAGCAAATTAATTATTATTGTTTATCATGTCATACTTTTTATTCCGTCTTGATTATCTAATATTTAAATAAGAAAATATAATGCCAATAATAATTAATTTTTTTTTTATGAATGTTATTGTTATTGAGTTTTATAAACTTAAATTTATTAAAATTATTAGAGTATAAAGCGGATACCAATCTCCATCTTAGTTAATTATTTATCAATCTATAATGTTAGTTAATTAATATACTTTTAGACCAGTAAACCAATCGTAATAAGCTATTATGACTCTAGCTAAAAAATTGAATAAATAATAAAATATATTCTCTTTTGAATTACTCTTGTGAACTTGCTAATTCATGTTCTAAACCTTAATTTCAACTTTCACAGCATATCCTTAACAAAAAAGTCGGGAAAAGTTACGAGTACCAAAAACTCTATATTTTGTTGGCCTATTTATCATTTAATTTGATTTTCTTTCATTTAGAAGATTAAAATATATTTTCATTGGCTAATGCAAGCATAATCACTTAATATTTAGTGCACCCTATCTGATAATTGATAGTTTATTTTTATCATAAAAATCTAAGAGGCTCTTTATATAAATCACCAAAGGCAAGCATTTTCATGACTTTCTTATAACTCACAGTTAGATAAGTATTATATAAGACATAAAAACTTCCTAATCATTCCTCATGTGTTTGATTTACATTATTATAATTAATCAATTATAAGATTATTTTAGTTAAGTAATGTTCAAACATTAATTATATAGATTCTTTGGTACACAGTATATATGGAATTTGCGAATTTCAGAGATATAATCAAATCATTATTCAATTATTATCGGTATCAATAAATAAATTATAATTTGCCCTTTATACAATTAGAATAAATGATTTGATAGTTAAGTCATTCAGAAGTAACTGGATATTCAAAACCCCAAAACCCCTTAGTGAGGTTTATAAGTGTTTTGATTTGTAGGGTATAGTTGGGGTCTTATTGGGGTTAGTAGAGAAAAGGCAGGTTTTTTATGAATTTAATGAATATTTAATGAGTATTACTGTACTTAATTCAAACAAATTTTATCTGCTTATCCTTGTGATACCTCTTGAATTTAGCAGCCTGTAGTTGTTCTAGTATATCATCCAATGATTATCGTGGATATGCTGGTGCTTTTACGATGACCATCTCAACTATATTCTTTATTTCATTGCATATTTCATATTGCTTAATATGTTTAGCAGCAAAACTTATTGATTATTTCTCATGTTTTGTTCCAAAGTATGACATACTTTCCATATCGCACTCTAAGATAATTGCAGCTACCGCCCAAACATCCCATTATACAGAGCCATTTGTCCATTTCTCTCTTATAGGGAAGTATCCTGGAGTGCCTAAAACCTTAGCTAAAGTCACTATCTCTTGTCTTATTGCTCTGTTGAAATCTATGACTACTACTTCTAAAGGGCAGAGATTTAGCATTACATTTTCTGGCTTCAAATCTCTATGAACATACCCTAGATCATGGAGCTCTTTCACACCTTTAGTCATATCTGTGAGTATCTCATTCAAATCATCAGGATATCTATTATGGTAGAGATACTCTCTTAGAGTCATTTCAAACTTCTTGAGTCTCAAAGCAATAAAACCATGACCAAGTATAACTCCGTCGAGCTTAGCTAAGTTCTTGCATTATCTTTTCTAAGCCTCTCTCAGTACTATGTATTCATTTGCAAACTCATTTTAATATTGCTCGTTCTTAATGAGATACTTGAATGGATATACCTTGTATGCGAATTCATCAACAACTATAAGTTTTACCTTGTTAGGTACGTCAATATTCAAATAGTTTTCAATACAGCTGCTTATGTCGACTGCATTTAATGCAGGTATATACATTGCTCTCTCTTATAAGCATGCTATATACATACCATTTCTTGGTTGGTTCATTGACTCCAACCGCTTCTATCTCTTAAGTCTCTCCTACTGTTCTTTTTGTGACTCAAGAGGGTTATTTTTTCTTTTAGCAGGTACAAGCTTTTAAGTTTCCTTATCTTTAATAGGAATTAGCTTAAATGATGCTTTTGCATATGTCTCTTTACTTTAGCTGAGTGAGTATAAGACTTCATGCAGGTAGTGCAGTAATATCTACAATCTACTTTATCATGCTTGAAGTAGATCTTAGCTCTACCAAAGTGTACCTCTTTGATGTGTCTCTTCAAGCTAGACTCAGTTGAGAAGAAATTTTAGCAGTCTTCACATTAAAATGTTTTAATTTTTTCTTATGGTTGCTGCTCCTTATCTTCCTCAACCAATTCAACTTATGTTTAAACTCCCATCTCAGAACTCTTCATCTTGTTTTAAACTTAAATTTTAAAGACCTCAGCTTCAAACTCTAGAGCTCTTAGCTCTACCTCCTTTTCAATATAAATTACTTGTGGTTTCTTGGAGGAGCCAAAGTTGAGCAATGATTAACCTGTTCCAAGAGAAACTGCCTTATGATTAAAGTTAGCAGCCATGTTTAAATTCAAATTTAAATTTCTATTATTAATAAGTAAAAACCTCACTGGCTATACTAACTTTGTATAGGAGCTGGCACTGCAACAATAATGGTTGATTCTTAGGAGTTAGACACATATTTATACTTAGTTTATAACTATAAAT
>ARYC01005062.1:0-31279 GCA_000711775.1 Oxytricha trifallax
ATGTTAGAAATCCTGAGAAAGAAATCAAGTTTGCTGGAAGACCAACTTTCCATCAAAATATCCCAAACAAATTCTTTTACAAAGAGCTAAACACCTGGGTATTCCTAGATGACTAGGGCTAATTGCATATTTATGATGTGAATAAATAGTCAACAGATCAATTAAAGGTCAAAGATTTCAAGAAACCTTCTAATAAAAAAGCATTTAAAAGTAAGAAACTTTGATAAATGATCTTTATAATATCTTTTTTATTTATTTCATAGATTTACATAATTAAAAATATTATTTAAAATTAAATGGAATTCGATATCATCTGTAAAATATTTTAATATTATTTGTCACTCAAAATAACTATTAAATTTGTTGGTTCATAAACTGATTATTTAATAGAATTTTAAACTTTATCTTTCTGTGGATTTAAAAGGAATGAAATGAGAAATTATAAAGAATTTTAATCATAATAGAAATGCAGCTACCAAATCATTTTTTATTTGAAAATTGGATAAAAAATTATTTTAATATATAAAACATATTTATTTTAAAATCAATAAGACTCTGTGCAGATAAACACTTTTATCTTTACTTAGAATTCAGCAAGAGAGTCCAATTAAATTATAAGTTAAAGCTAAGTTGTTTCATCTACCTCTACTAAAGAAGTTAAAAACAATAGCTATAAATTATTAATTTATTGAGAAATTTATGTATTAGAGAAAAAAAAAAATAGCCGTAGAGATAGATTAGAGAGAATGAAATATTTGTTAGAAATTGAAGAGAATTTTTAATTGAAAAAAAAGCGGCAATCTACAACACTCGAAAGAATCGAATAAAAAGTAAAGAAATCGTGTGATTTTTTGATTGCTTATATCTAAGAACAATCTCAAAACATATTGTCAGAGACATTTAGAATGCGTGTAGAAATCGAATCACAATTAGATTTATTCCCTAGCAAGCTTACTTTGTTTGAAGATTTAGAAATACCTATCGAATCATAAAATAAGGGAAGAGTATAAATTATTAGCGAGAACTAAATTGAAATTATTTTTATTTATTAATATTTAATTATTTGCAAATTTTAATTTTTTTGTTGGAACTGCAAATAATTAAAAATATCTTATGTAACATTTAAAAATCAATTTTATTAAATAACTTACTTCTTTTTCCCAACACAATTCTAATTTTAATGATAATTAATAAACTATTAAATTTTATTTAAAAAAAATAAAATAACGAATAGGTCTAAAGAGATGTAGAATCAATGATGGTCTCATTTAGAGATAGTTCCTTAGAAAAGTAAATGAGTAAGAGTTACAACAATTTCTTGGTAGTTTGTTTTTTTATATTTAATTTTAAAAATATCTCTTTTATATAAAATAATTATAATTTAATACTGGTAGATCTATTGAAGAAATTCAAAGAGAAATGAAAGTTATACAATCTATTAATTTTTAATATTTTAAATGCGATGAGTTAAACGAAGAAATAAGAACCAATAGAGAGACCAATCATATGTAATATTTTATAAATATTTATAAAATTTAGTTAATCATGATATAAACAACTATGAAATGAGTTTTGTGTCTGTGGATCAATATAACTTGGACAATGATTATCAAGAGAGTATAATTAAATATGTTTTTTATTGTAAATATTACAATATATTTATAGCGAGATTGAATAAATACCAATTTTGTATGATAATACTGAGATTGAAATAAACAACATATAAACTATCATTCAATAATTCGGATAAACGTAATAAATCATTTAAGAATCTTAGCAAATAATTAAGTTAAATTGTGATGATATAATAATTTAAGATAATGATGGAAATCCCTCTTAAATATCAAGTTCGAATGATTTAGAATCAATGTAAATATTAGATTAAAATCAATAAATTAAACTTGAATAAATTGAACAATATAGGTTACAAGATGCGATTTAGTAAAAATAATTTTAGCCTCAAAATTAACAAAGTTTAATGAATTGCCAGATTAAATTAGAAGAAGAGACTAATGAAAATACTCCAGAGATTAAGAATGTCAAATATTTAAATATAGATAAAGACTTGAAAATAAAAGGCTTAAAGTTTTCTGATTACGATAGAGAAGATTTTAAATCACTGAGGGTCTTGTACCATGATTATTGTTAGTTTATGAATTATGTCAATTTAGTCGAAAACGGGAGTTTAAATAATCAGAGAAACTAAATTTCATTAAAAAAAACACTCTTTTTAAGAGTTTAGTTGTTAATTTTTTATTTTTTAATCTACAATTTTTCGTCTAAATTTACATAAATACTTTAAATAAATTATATCTTCTTTATTTTATAATTACTAATATTTCTCACATGGGATGTGGTATTTTACGAATCAAAACAGACTTGAAATCTTATATTTGGATAGGGAAGGATATTTCTTAAGATCTGAAGTATTTAAGAATTTCAAGTTGAAAGATAAACTTTGCTTTGGATTTGTTGAAATGAAATCATCAATTAATTTTTTTATTTAATAGTTTAAAATGAATTAAACTATAATTTCATACTTAAATGAAAACATATGATCCAGATAGAGTAAAAGATTTTGAACTTGTTTTATTTTTGGGGTAATCTAAAAGTTTGTAGAGAGATGATTTATAATTAATAAGTTACAATTTTAAAAATATTAATATTTAATTAAATATATATGAAAAATAAAACTTTGTTACTTTATTTTTTTAAAATCTAAAAATCAAATAATTTGGAATATTTGATTTTTGAAATTTATTTATTTTTTGCACTTTAGCATTTTAATATAACTTTTGAATTTTTTCGCTTAAATTTTTGTAATTAATGCTTTTTAATTAATATAATTCAAAACTTTTTTTCGCTAATGAAACATAAATTTGACAAGAAAATTTTCCAACAAAATATAAATTCTCTAAGTGAATTTGAAAAATTATTTTATTATAAAATGAATCATGCTTAAAATCATTTTTAGATATTATTTAATTTAAATTTGGAAAATTAAAATTGCAATAATTTAATATATTTAACTTTACTATTAAAATTTAAATGATGTTTTTGAATATTATTCAGTTAGAGAAGATAAGTATAGCAGGCATGAAATTAAGAATGTTTTACCATTTTTTATTAATTATTATTGTAGGAATACACTCGAAATTGTGAAATTATTTAAAATTAAATTTAATATAAATCAAAATCGTGGCAGTTAAAATTGGCCAATTTGAACGATCTTGGGCTTATTCGATAGAGAATTCAAAATTAGCTGGACTTTACTATTGGCGGTACTATTTTATCACATCCCTGGAGCGAGATAACTCGACTTTAATGTGAGGGTATAATTTAATGAATTTAGAGGTGTCTAATTAAAGCGAGTTATCTCCCTCCAGGGATGAGATAAAATAGTACCACCAATAGTAAAGTCCAGCTAATTTTGAATTCTCTATCGAATGAGCCCAAGATCGTTCAAATTGGCCAATTTTAACTGCCACGATTTTGATTTATATTAAATTTAATTTTAAATAATTTCACAATTTCGAGTGTATTCCTACAATATTTACAAATTAAAACAAAATCATTGCATTTAATGAAAATAATTTTAATAAAATTTATGATAATGATATATTCTCACTTAAAATAAAAAACTATCTAAACATTTAATCGTTATTGCTGAATGAAACATCATTAAATTATTAAGTCATTGTATTATTTATAATTTTCTTTTTACATTTTAAATTAAATGATTACTCACAAATATAACATTGCTTAATATATTAGTAATATATAAAAATAATAACTTTTCTTCAAAGATTTTTAAGAAGTTTAAATATACTATTTGAAATATAAAAGATCTATAATTATGATTAAACATCTCTTATAACAATTATGATAATAATTGACTTTTAGACCATTTAATTATATTATCCCAGTGTGGCAATTATTGATAAATTATTGTTCAACATTGAATAAATAATCGGCAACAATTATTGCATTAAAAGTCCTACTTGATTTATTTTATATAATTTATTGCACTACTTTTACAAGCAACAGAGCATAAATCTATTTTTAGTAATTAAATATTATTTAACTTCACTTTTAGTGAATAGAAAACTTTTATATTTAAATGTGAAAGTTTATTCTGAAGAAAAAGAGGAAAAAGATGATATAATCAGTAGTGATTAATAAAACGAAGAAATTAAAGAAGTCTAACTAGACAAGAGTTTAAGTTAGGATTCTGAGGATATCATAGATGATGAATTTACATTTTCTGAATTCAGTATACCTGTTGTATTTCAGTAATCGAGATTGATTATTCTTGAAGAGAACTGCAATTTAGAAAATGAATTGATGGGAACAATTTATGATATAGCAATCGAATCTGATGAGGTACATAATTTAATTTAATGTAATTATTTTCATTTTTTATTTATACAAATGATTATGAAATCTCCTTCTTTGAGCTATATCAATATTAAAGAGTATACTCCTCTAATCTTAAATTTATTAATTATAAATTATATAAGACAATAAAAGAAACTATCTATCTATAAATAAGTTTTATTAACCTAGTAAATTTATCAATTTAAATTTAGTTATATTTATAATCTGGGATGACTATTTAATTTTACTTTTTGGATAAGAAGCGACAGGTTCTTACTTCCAATCACAAAAACTTTCATTAGAGCATGTAAATAAAAATGTGTTTTCATTGGACTTATGGTTGGAGGATGACATTAATTAACAGTTTTTGGTAAATTATCCATATAATTTTGTAATCAGATCACCTTTGATATTTAAGGATGAAGACAGCAATAAATGGTATATGATTTGTAAGGTTTTTGGGGTAGGCAAGAACTTCTCTGATGCAGTCGTTAATAACCGAAATTATTTTAAATAATAATGTTTTTTTTTCCAAATAATTTATAAAAATAAAAATTTAAATGCCAAAAAAACTAATTAAATTATATATAAATTAATGAAAGATTGAGAATATAGGGCACGTATTTGAGATTAGAATTGAAAATTTAGTCGGAACAAACATACCTCATAAGTTCATAATGAAAACAAATTTTAATTAAATTTTTATTTATGTTGTCTATTACTTCATTTATTTTTTATTATTTAATCATTAATCAAATAAACAATACCAGATATGTAGTATTTTGGAATAAATCCCATAAAAGATGATTAGAGGCTTTTAGAGTAATTAACTTTCAACTAGAGACTTAATTCATCTTACTATAATTTTAGATAAATTTAATACAAAATATTAAGGCCTTTATATTTTATATTTTTCTATAATTAGGAGATGAATATATGGTTCTTGGTTGACATGACAACAACTGTTTATATCTTAGACTTACAAATATTAATTTTTATTTTAAATTTTATTTAATATTAAAACTTACACAATAAGGTATTATTAAATTTTAAAGTTAATAGCTAGGTGAGGTACCAATCTCACTAAGGATTTTTTAATAGAACTTTCTATTATACTAAGGCTACTGAGGGCAAGAAGAGAGTTGCTTGGCGCAACACATGAGGGGCCAGTCAGCGGGGTTAAATTTGCAATGTCTTCACGAAAGTGAGTTGGGTCCTAAGATTTCCCTGCATAGATGAGTTTGCCTGGATTGAGTTCAGATTCCTAGGTAATAGGTAGTAGGATGAAGGTAAGCTCTGCCTTCGAAGACGAAAAAGATTGAAGCCAACGATAAGGATTTTCTCCCAAAGCGGGATAGGGGGCTGAAGCTACCACAGCGAAAGGACAAGGATTACGTTTCCTGTGCGGATAGACCCTTAAGGAGTTTTTCACCACACCTGCTGACCAAGTGGATCTCTTAAAGTTCTGTTTTTCAGTTTGTCTCAGTCTAAAATCTTTTTTTCTGGGTGAAGTGAGGCGGTAACGTAGAATTGTTATTTCGGAGTTTTTAGACTTCGTGATTGCCACATCACGGATTGCCTCGTCAACTCACTCAGATACGTCTACATCACGACTAAGATTGATGGTTTGATTTTAGCATTAACTTTTGAATGATATAATCTATTTGATTCATAAATCATTAAACAACACAATAAGGTGTTTAGCTAAGGATCTACAATGAAAGAATTACCAATTTGATTTTTAGTTTATTTACAAGAATAAATCTTATCATTTATTGTTTTTAATCATGATGATAAGTAATATATACAGATTGAAGTGATAAATAAAGTTTATTGAATATATTAAGATCTGATAGATATGCAAATAAACCACCATTAGCAAGACCCTTTTATTGTAAAATGTCACTAATATGATTTATTTTATATATATATTACAATATTGTATTGCAATATTTAACCAACAACAAACGTCGACTCTGTGAAGTTTGAACTGTCTCTACCACATAGCCACACTACGCCTATTTTTGTGTGCAGTCATAAATAAATTAAAACCTAAAAAAATATATACAAATAGAATTCATAAGTTGGCATCGTAATTATTTATCTTAAATGTGTGTTCAATACGTTAAAATTTAAGAATAGTAAAGAAGCATGATAAAACTTTTATTTTCTTAAATAATGTTAAAATACCAGAACTAAAATGCTAAACAGCTAACATGCAGTGATATCTAATAGTTGAGGCACTCTTGCGTAATAACTTTGCTATTGCTGCATAATTTAGTACAGTTTTGGCTTAGTCTATATTAATACTTGTACCATACCTAAGCTTAAGCAGTAAATCTAAATATTACTCATCATAAATAGACCCTAAATTTCGCTAATTTCTATTTCTCATTTTGCAATTTGGTCTAATTTTTCTACTAACCCCAATAAGACCCCAACTAATTCCTACAAATCGAAGCACTTATAAACCTTAATAAGGAGTTTTGGGATTTTTAAGTGAATATTAATTATTCTAATTAAAATAACAAAAATTTGTTGATTTAATTATTTATTAATCAAATATCAATACAATTAAAATTTAATTTATTATTCATTAAATAAAGGAAATAAAATGAGGAATCACAAAGAATAAAATTTATCAAAAGATATGCAACTGCAAAATTAAATATGTATTATAATTTAATTTATTATAAATGGGGGATTATATATCATTTAAATAAAAAAGTATATTTAAATTTTAAATAATATTATTATGAAATCTATAAGACTCGGTGCAAATAAATACTTCTACCTCTGCTTAAAATTAATTAAAAGCGGCAAATTAAACAATAAATTACAGCTAGATTTCATCTTCTTCGAAAGAAGTAAAAATCATTCAAATTTATTATTTTGCTAGAGTATTAAGGAAGAGTAATTTTTTAACAAAATTAATTATAATCAACAACAGCCTCAGAGAAAGATACGAGAGAATAAAATACTTATTAGAAATTGAAGAAAACTTTAAAAATAAAGTCTAGCAACAAACCACAACTCTAGAGAGAATCGAATAAAAAGTCAAGAATTCTTGTGATTTCTTAATGGCTTATATATCAGAACAGTCCCAGAATATATTCTCTGAGACTTATAGAGCCTGAGTGGAAATTGAAGCAAAATTCGATAAGGTTTAGTAGAAACTATCATAGTATGAGGATTCAGAGATGCCTATAGAATAGATAAAGAAAGAAGTCGAAGGGATGATGGGTTAAATTAGTGAGAGTGCCTTAGAAAAGAAAATGAGCAAAAGTTACAACAATTTTTTGGTAGAATTATTATTAAAAGCTGTAACATACTCTGCTTAATATAATTTTTATTAATTATTAGTATATATTGGTCGATCTCTTGCTTAAATTCAAAGAGAAATGGTACTATATATATTTATATTTTCAATGTGATGAATCAAATGAAGAAATTAGAAATAAGAGGGAAGTCAATCAAAATTTATAATTCAAAAATTTTTATTTAATTATTATGTTTATCAAGACTTAGACAAAAATGATATGAGTTACATATCTGTGAATCCTTTTATTTTAGATGATGAGGATCAAGAAAGTAGAATTAAAAATATATATTTCTAAAATTTATTTGTAGTTAGGCGTATCCAATACCAAATCTCCTTGATAATTAAGAGATTAAATAAATCACACATTTAGAAACCTAAAAGAAGTAAAATCTTAATTAGTCTTAACCAATAGTTGAATTAAAAAGTGATAGTGAAGTTCACTATGACTATGATACTTTCTCTCAATTATTAAGCCAGAAAAATTAAAAAACACTTACCTCATAGAAATCAGGTTAAGCAACCAAAGTCCTGGAGGAAATTCAACCCATATAAAGACTGGAAATGGTTTAATAACCATAAAATTAACCCCAATATACTATGATTCAATAAGTAAATTTAGAATTGAGATTACGATAAATTGAAGAAAGTAAAAAGTGTGTTCCAAGTATAAAGGAAATCAAGTATTTAGATATTGAAAAAGATCTCAAAATAAGGGAGTTAAAATTTTCTCATTATGCTATTGAAGATTTTGTATCTTTAAGAGTGCTGTACTCCGATTATTATTAAATTAATTTAATTTAAAAAAAATTAAGAACTAGTTTCTTTTTTTGAATAACTCAATTAATACTTTTCTCATGGAATGTGGTATTTTACAGATAAAAAGAGACTAGAAATTATGTATATGGATAGGGAGGGATACTTCATTAGGTCTGAAGTTTTTAAGAATTATAAATTAAAGGATAAGTTTAGCTTTGGATCAGTATAAATGAAAATTATTCATATAATAATTCCCAATTAAAATGCCTTTAAAATTTTTTTTCATTTTATTTTTGAAATATTCACAAATTTATTATTAATTTTATAAAAAATGAAAACTTATGATCCAGATAGAGAGAAAAATTTTGAACTAGTTTTATTTCTAGGATAATCTCATCCCTTGTAGAAAAATGATGTAAAATCTTAAATAAAATAATATATATTAAATTCATTGTATATTTATTCATTATAAAAAATCAAAATAGATGTTTTTGAATATTATCCGGTAAGAGAAGATAAATTTAATAAGCACAGCTTCAAAAATAGTGACATTATAATAAATTATAAATTTTTATTTAAAATGTTCTTGTATTTGCAGAAATAAATAAAAAAGATAAATCCCTGTACAATGAAATGATCAAAGAATAAAAGAAATTATAGAAAAGTTAAGATTTTGAATTTTACATTGTTGATGAATTCGGATTTTCTTAATTAAGTATACCAGTCGTTTTTTAAGAATCAAAATAAATATTTTTAAATTAATTATTTTGGCAAGATCTAAAATCTTCTTTATTATTCGCTCTAATGATATACATTGATAAAATTTTTTTAAAACATTTTTCAACTAAATTTTACATATAATTTTTATAATAATCCATTATTGTAGGAATACATTTGATTTTGGAAAAATAAAATATATTCCTACAATATTAGAGTTTATACAAAGGGGATTCCGAAATTATAAATTATAAATATATTCAAATTTTGTATTATATAAAAAATAATAAATATAAGGATTGGCAGTTAAAGTTAAGAAAATGACGATCCGAAACTAAATTGTGATAGATTTTAAATTAGATCTCATTATTAATTTTCTGATTATTATTTTCTCATCGCTAATCAAAGAGAGATAGATATGCGTATCTAATAAAAAATTCAAAAATATCCAACTAAAGATGAATTTACGTTTTAGGTTAAATCTCATCTTCTTTTTAAATAATTGCTAAGTTTAATAGCAATTTAAATATAGGATAGTATCGTCACATTTTTCTATCATAATATGTCAATAATATGATTTTTATTTAGTAATTTAATTATTATTTTAGAATTCGAAAGTCTTCCCAATAAAGTATCTCATAATTTTGAAATATTTATTTAATAATCAAGGCTAGTTATTCTAGAAGCGAACTAAGATTTGGAAAATGAATTATTAGGGACAATTTATGATGTAGTCATCGAAACGGATGAGGTACAATTTTAATATCTTTTAATTTTTTATGTAAAATTGATTATGAAAACATTTACTCTGAGCTTTTATAATATAGAAGAGTATTCACCAATAATCTATTCTTTATAATTTAAAAGTGAATAGTTTTAACTGAAAAAACATAATTTTCTGATTTATCTAATTAAATTTCTAATGAATTATTCAATAAAATAATCTGGGAAGACTATTTGATTATACTCTTTGGACAACAAGCAAAAGGTTCTTATTTCTAAGCCCAAAAACTATCTTTAAAACAAGATTTTTCAAATGTTTTTACATTGGACTTATGGATTGAAGACGACAATAATAAACAATTCTTAGTAGACTATCCAAAGGATTTTGTAATCAGATCACCTTTAATATTTAAGGATGATCATAGCGATAAATGGTACATGGTTTGCAGGGTTTTTGGGGCAGGGCGAAACTTCTAGGATGTGACTGTTAACAATCGAAATGATTTTAAATATATATAAAAAGAAATCTTATTGTATAATGTTAATTAATTATAATTTTTTTAAATTGAAAGTTTGAGAATATAGGAAATATATTTGAAATTAGAATTGAAAATTAACCAGGAATAAATACACCACAAAGGTTTATCATGAAAACAAATTTCTAAAGTTTTATTTTAATTTCTATTTAATATTGTGCAACCAATCTTTACTCATTTGATTATATTTTATAATAATCAAAAACAATACCCGATATGAAGTACTTTGGAATAAAACCAATAGAAAATGATTAGAGAATTCTGGAATAATTCACATTCAATCAGAGACTGAATCAAACTTGCTAGTATTTATAAAAGTAAAATTAAAATTAATTGGAACTTGTTTAGGCTTTTAAATAATAATTAATATTTTCAATTTTGCTATGATTAGGATAAGAATATTTGGTTCTTAGTTGACATGACAACGACCGTATATATCTTAGACTTATAAAATTTAAGTTTTTTGTATAAATTTATTAGTATTACTTGCAAAATAAGGTGTTCAGTTAAGGGTAGACAATGAAAGACTTTCCAATTTGATATCAAATTTAATTTATTTACATTCTACCAATATATTCCAAATACAAGAATCATGATAAGTAATATATACAGATTGAAGTGATAAATAAAGTTTATTGAATATATAAAGATCTGATAGATATGCAAATAAACCACCATTAGCAAGACCCTTTTATTGTTAAATGTAAATTTTATGATTAATTTTATATATATGTTACAATATTGTATTGCAATATTTAACCAACAACAAACGTCGACTCTGTGAAGTTTGAACTGTCTCTACCACATAGCCACACTACGCCTATTTTTGTGTGCAGTCATAAAAACAAAGAAACAAATAAATAATAGAGAATAAAATTTAAATTTATAATTATAATTTGATATCGAATGAGTACAGAATACTTTTAAATAAAGAATCGTCAAGAAGCCTGATAGAACTTTTATTTTCTTGGTGGGTATTTACATGAGAAAGAATTAAAATGCTAAACATCTAGCAAGCAGAGATACTTAACAGTAGAGATACTCTTGTGTAATAGCTTTGTCTTTTTACCTAATTCAATGCTGGTTTGATTTAGTTTAAAAATTGTTACTCGTACCATACTAAGCTCAAGTAATAATTCTATATATTAATCAGCATTTATAGACCCTAAATTTCACAAATTTCTATTCTCTCAGTTTGCAAATTGCCTAGATTCTCTACAAACCTCATTAATATTCTGCAATTCAAATAACTATAGCAACTTATTAAGGGGGTTTTGGGGATTTTAATTATTATAAATTACTTGAGTATTAATAAGTCTGATTAAAATACCACAGATTTGTTGATTCAATTATTTAATTATAAAGAGTAATAGAATTAATTATATTTATCATAAATTAAGGAATAAAATGAGGAATCACTAAGATTAAGATTTACCAATAGATACGTAACGCCAAAATAAAATTATGAAAAATAATTAAACTTATTACAAACATAAGTTATTAAATTTTTAATAGGAGAAAAATACTATATTATTGATATAAAAAATCAGTTAGACTCGGTGCAAATAAATACTTCCATCTCAAAAACTCCTGCTTTAGCATTAAATTAAAACTAAATTCCATCTTCCTCTAAAGAAATAAAAATTATTAAAAAAATCATTTAATAGGAAAATAAAGTATTAGTAACATTTAACTTATATAATAATTTAAAATAAACAACAGTCTCAGAGATAGATACGAGAGAATAAAATATGGGGGGTAACTCCTGAACTAGCAGATTATTTACTTATATCTACCTTTCTTACAATTATGTAAATTTATGACTAAAATGAATTAAGGGTGAGTATTAATGAATACGGAATTAAAGATTTACTTATTTAACTCCAATAGGCTTAAATGATCAAGCTTATATTGATACATAAAATAATTTAAAGATAGAGGCGCTCCTTAATTATTAATCTTTTTAAAATTTTAATTTTATCTTGAATATAGATTTTTATGATAAACAATAAAAATTCTAATGAGATTCCCAATTAAATACAATGAGGCATTCTAAATTTAAATTAAGAATATATCTTTTTATTTAAATTAATTTCATTTGATTTTACAAGTATAACACTTAAATTAAATCTAAATATTTAAAGAAAATTAGATTTAAAAGTGATTATTTATAAGTTTCTTTTAAATATACTATAAACTTGATAATTTAGACCTGATATAGTTGCCTCAGACTCTTTTTAATGCGAATTTATAAATAATGACCCTTAATTGCTTTATTCATTAATTTTAAGCGTTTTAAGGAAGGTAGAAATATTAATGAAAATAATTTTTTTAGTTTCGTGCTGCCCCCTTAAAATATTTGATCGAAATAGAAGAGAACTATAAATTAAAAATACAGTAGCAATCCACAAATCTTGAAAGAATAGAATAAAAAGTTAAAAATTCTTGTGACATCTTAATAGCTTATATATCAGAACAGTCTCAGAATATATTGTCAGAAACTTATAGAAGCCGTGTTGAAATTGAAGCAAAATTCGATAAGGTTTCAAAGCAACTTTTATAGTTTGAAGATTCAGAGTTTTCTATAGAATAGATAAAGAAAGAACTTGAAGGGATGATGGATTCAATAAGTTAAAGTACCATAGAAAAGTAAATGAACAAGAGTTACAACAATTTCTTGGTAGAATTGTTTAATAAATTATCATTTTTTGTATAAAAAAATTATTCTAGTGTGATATTTTATTAAATTAGTAGATCTTATGCTTAAATTCAAAGAGACATGGATTTTATTTTCATTTCTTATTACATTTTAAATGTTAAGAATCAAATGATGAGATTAGTAAAAAGAAAGAAGTCAATTAAAAAATAATTTTTATATTTTTATTATCAAATTAAGCTAATGAGGATAATAATAATTCTGAAAAAATTAACTACAAATAAGTAAATCCTATTGTTTTTGACAATGATTCCCAAAATGGTAGAATATTTATATTTAATTAAAAATATATATATATTTGAAGAATCAAAGAGTAAATATCAAATTTGTAAAAGAGATAGGAAATAATGAGACAGTATGATAGTTTTGATATTTAAAATTCTAAATAATTTATACCATGTTATAAAATTAATAGTGATCATTTAATTTCGCAAAAATCTAATTAAAATGAAAAGAGACCAGCAATAATATAAAAATCAGATAAAGGCATTTAAGTTTAAGAATTTTAATTTGATTAAGATGAATCAGACTCTACTGAATTAAAATCATATGAATACCAAGATAAAATAATTGAAAGCCTTAAAAAAGAGGAAAAGAAATAATTTCTACGATTAAAATTATTAAGCAACTAAAAATTTCCAAAATTAAAGTAAATAGAATATTTTGATATTCTAGAAGACCTGAAAATAGGAGGTATACAAATTTCTGATTATAAGTTAAAGAGTCTTTCCTCTTTTACAGTACTGCACTTAAAACCCCTTAATGAGTTTTAAAGTTCATAAGAGGTGGGTGTGTAATGTAGGTGATTAGAGTTTATAAGAGTTTTGAAGTTTCAATTTTAATCTTGTATTAAAAATTTGAAAGCTTTATGATTAATTTTTTATACTCATCTATGATGCTCTCATCTTTTTATTTTTTTAATAGCATTTTTAATTAAAAAAACGATAAGTTTGAGTGACAATTTGTTCAATTTTTCATTTTTAAAAGTTATCAATTTTTACTGATATTAATAATGAAATATGATAATTTCATCATTTGAAATTTGGCACGCACAAATATTTAAAAAATTTTATTTATAAAGTATTTTCATATTTATCTCAATACTTTAATATATTTTATTTTGTGTTATTTTTTAGCATATTTTCATCTAATACAAATTAGTTTGGTAGATAAGAAATACTAAATAAAATATGCATAAAATAAGAAATATTAAGGTGTTTGATAGCCCCGCCCATTCATGTAATTTTTAGTTTTAAAAGTATAATAAATGGTGATTAATCTTAGAATTATTTTCTATTTATAATTTCATTTAAATTTAGATACCTATAAAATATGGCTATCATAAAGGTTGTTGACCCTGAATAAATTAATAAAGAAAATTTGCAAAAATTATATCAAGTTTCAGAGATAGATCTCCATTTAAACCAATTAAATTCCACTATATTAGTACAAAGGCTGATTAAATTTAATTAGGACAAGTACTAATTCCGTTCTATATAATTGGTACAAATTTAATAGCACCAAAATTTTAATAAGTACTTTGTTTTAAACTTATAGGTTTTAATATAAAATTTCTAATCTAATTCTAAACCTTTTTAGGACCATGTAATAATTAATTATATATTTCCTAGTACCAAAGATTAAAATATAAAGTCCATAAGAATCATTTAAAAAGATGTTTCTCAAATTTTAGCTACGTTAGTTTTAGAAGGAAAGTAAACCATTTATGTACTATCATATAATTTTCCTAGTGGGATATTTTAACATAATATTTATCCAAATGTATAGATTAACAAAAAATTATTAAAGATATCAACTATGAAAATAAAAACTAAGATTTATTCTAACAACAAGATTAATTTAATCGAAATGAACCCAAATCCCCAACATTACCCTCATCAATAAAAACGCATATAAAACTGATTAAGGTGTTTTGGATTTTTAACTCTGAATATTACTGAATAAATTAAAATAGTTATTAAGTATAATTTAAATTATTGAATATAACTAAAATGTGTTATTCATATTAAATACACAAATGAGGTAGAGCCTTCTTGTGAGAGTCAGAAAAGTCTTTTTGAAAATAATTTGATAAATATAAAACTAATTAATTATTAAGAGTATCCATTTATTTTATCCTATAAAACCTCAATAATGCCTTTTAGTATCACATGATTCACATCATTATAACATTATAAAAAGTTATAAGTATTAAGTTAAAATGAAACTAGTAACTTTTATTTGAATTAGTCTAAATTATTACAGTATTATTAAATTAAAGCTACTATTTGATTATTATTATTAACTAAAAATATTGGAGATAAATATGAAACGATTTATTTCTTACGAAATGATAGCTGAGTTAATAATAATAATCAAATAGTAGCTTTAATTTAATAATACTGTAATAATTTAGACTAATTCAAATAAAAGTTACTAGTTTCATTTTAACTTAATACTTATAACTTTTTATAATGTTATAATGATGTGAATCATGTGATACTAAAAGGCATTATTGAGGTTTTATAGGATAAAATAAATGGATACTCTTAATAATTAATTAGTTTTATATTTATCAAATTATTTTCAAAAAGACTTTTCTGACTCTCACAAGAAGGCATTATCCCACAAGTCTAATACTTTTCTAAAGGATTGTGGTATTTCAAAAGTAACAAGACCCTTGAAATATTGTAAATGGACTCTGATAAATAATTCATAAGATCTGAAGTTTTCAATGATTATAAATTCAAAAATAAATTTAGCTTTGGATCTGTATAAATGATTAATTTTTTATAAAAATTATTATAAATCTTACAACTTATAACAAATGACATTTCTTTTGAAAAATCATTAGTAAATATAAATAAAAATTGTAAAAAAATACATTATTTAAATGAGGACTTATAATCCAGCGAGAAATAAAAAAAGGGACTTAGTCTTATTTCTAGGAAAATCAAAAAATTATTAATAACATGATGTTAAGTTTAATTTAAAAATAATTCATTAACAATATTATATTATATGATTATTTTTAACAAATTAAAATGTATTAGAATATTGCCCAATAAGATTTAAAACAATTGAGATGCATAAGACAAAAAATGAAATTATTATTATTTCTTAATTTATTAAATATAAATTTAAAAATGTGATTATTCATGCTGATATAAAAGAAGTAAGTCAGTATGGAAAATTCAATTTAAATAAAGTTAAGAGATCTTATAATGAGGTTGTGAAAGATAAAAAATCAAAATATGAGCCTTTCGTTGTAGATGAATTCGAATTTTCTGATTTAAGCATACCAATAGTATTTAAAGAATCACAAAAAAAATAAATATTTTATTTAACCAGAAAAATTATTAATAAAATAAAAAGAATTCAATATGTTTTTAAAAATATTTATATCATATATGGGCAATGTTTAAAAGAAATATAAATTTTTTCGTAAAAATTAACATTATGTATTTACCTTATATATTTTTTTATAGAGTTGTCAATTTAATATTAAATTTTATCATGCACTTTCAAGAATGATATTATATAGAAATTATTTTATTTTAAATTAAATTTCAATCTCAGATACCAAATAAGAATTTTTAATGATTGAGAACCCCAATCATAAAATTACATTAATATTTTCACAATAAGTTTCTAAAAATTATATTCCAAAATGAAAATATTCAAAAAATAAGTTATTATTTTTAATAACAATTTAACTAAATTTTTAATTTAAAAATGTTTATCTAAATCAACTAATACTTTTTAAATACATATTCAAGGTAATTGATTATTTTTTTCTCTGTATTTTAAATTGATATAAGTTAATTAATTTTATAAAGTGATTTTAAATACTTTCCTACTTAAATTCCAATGAATTATAAAATATGAGAATGTGCTTTATAAATATAAATTTCTTCATCTTTAGAATTGTATCAAGCTTGAAAATAATTAATTATGATTTATGATACTGACATAATTTCGATTACTTTTCTCTAGAATAAAAAATAGGTAAATTTACTTAAAGTTATTTAATTTTAAAGCTAATTCCAATTTTAAAAATCTTTTTTGAATAAATTATAAAAATTACAAAATAAATCATTTAAAAATTAATAAAAGTTATTTTTGATAAAAATTAATTTCAAACAATTTAGCCAATACAAACTAATAATAAAATCGAAACAATTGTAGTTTTTTTTTAATAAAGTTTATTACATATCAAATTATATCTTACCTAGATGATACACATCAATATTTGATAACATTATTATTTTACTTTGAATAATTTTAATTATAATCATTAATAATATTTCAATATCTATTTCTTTATAACTATTGAGAAATGTAATTATTTTGGATTTCAAGTACATTTCTATTAAAATTAAAAATAGATTTTATAATGATCATTTCTAAAAATGGATTATTAAGATACATCTAAGTTATATCCGTTCACCACTTTATTATTATTTTTAGTTTTAATACAATTAAATGTAAAAAATTATCAATCATATTATGTTATTTAAAAATTAAAACTCTTTTATTTATAATATACTTTAATAAAACTCCTTTAATTAATTTCATTTATAGAATTTAAAATTTTGTGAAAGAATTATTATTAAAAAAATCAAGATTGATTATTCTTGAAGTTACCTATGATGAATATGCTGATAATGATGTTAAAGATAATTATTCTGAGGGCGAAACCCGAACCCCCCGTATCTCCCGTACACCTGAATCCAAACTGACCTCACGTACCCCGTAAATCCTCCAATATACATAAATAATTTGTCATCAGGGTCTCAATTGATCTAGTTCATGACATCTTGACTTTTTTATTATATAAAAAAATATTCTAAAATTATAATTTATTTATTATTTCTTTCTTTCTTAATCAATCAATATTATTTAAATGTCTTCTTTATAAATAATTTTCTCTACTTCTGTGAACCTTTTGGTTATAGCCTCAACTTAATGCATTCTTTATATCAACTTTTTAATCATTTAATCATTTTGCTTAATTATCCTTTTTGGCTAAAGTAACTAACACTGACCCCCAAAGTGAAAATATCCTTATAAAAGTCAATGTCCTAAGCACAGTTATTAAATAACTAGTCGTATGTGCATGATAGTTCTTGAGGTAACTCACTTCCTAAGCAGGAAAATTATATATGATATCTAAATTTGGCATTAAATTTTAATTACGAATATCTAATAAAGCCTATTAATTTAGCCACTATATGATAATTATTTCTCTTTTATTTGATTATTCATTGTATAATTCAACACTTTTCTTCATATTAGTTTTGGAAAAATTCAATTATTTATAAATATTGGGGGATTTCAGGGGGTATGTGGGGTTCGGAGGTTGGTTGTGGGTAAGTACAGATAATGATGATGAGGATGATGATGATGAATATAACGATGAGATTGATATAGAAGATTCTGAAGATAACGATTAAAAGGAATTGATTGGATTTATTTATGACGTAGAAATCGAAAAGCTAAGAGAACTTTCATTTGTAAAATTGATTATGAGACCTTACAGATTGAGATTCAATAAAATAAGAGAGTATACACCTTTTATCTTTAAAAATGTAATTATAAAAGCCTAAAAATGATTTATCTGGCATTATAATTATCTGGCAAGACTATATAGTTATACTCTTTGGAATCAAGGGTGGTTCATATTTCTAAATTCAAAAACTTTCTTTAAGTAAAATATATTCAGAATCATTTAGTTTGACACTTTGGATTGAAGATGATAAAAATTAACAATTCCTTGTTGATTACCCAAATGATTTCTCGATAAAATCCCCTTTAATATTTGAGGATAATGTTACCAATAAGTGGTATATGGTTTGTAAAGTTTTTGGATCAAAGTAAAATCCACATTTTATTTACATTAACAGTCAAATTCATATTTACAAATTATTAAGGTAGAATTTTTGGATTGATCAGTGATCTTATTAATTAATAGAGGCATAGATATATTTGCAAGCTTAATGACTAGTTAAATCAACGATTATAATCTTTATAGAGAGCAAATTGCCAAAAACCTTTCCAATTACTTATATTATTTTTTGCATAGTCACTTCAAGCCATCTCTATCATGTTTAACTGAAAGTATTTAACTGTTATAACATATTTCATTCATCTCGTTGTAAACTAATTGAGAATCACTACGACTGTAGGTTTTTTGCAAAAATCGCATTTTCACAAATTTCGGAGACAGAGTGGTTCTGTAAATGGAGCTAACGTAATTGCTGAAATAGAATTTTTTAGTAATTATAAATTACTAATTTATGATTTTTTTATTTAATATAGCTGTTATTAACTATAGTAATTAAGATATATTAATACTTTTTAAATAGTAATCAAGAGTGATTGAACATTTTAAAAAAAAATATAATCATAGAAAAATGTTGTTCAAGGAAACTTATTTTATTTTCACTAAGAATAATTATTTTATAAAAATCGTAATTACTATAGTTTAAAACTAGATGAATGAAATTTGATATAACAGTTGAAATACTTCAGTTAAACAGGATAGAGATGGTTAAAAGTGACTATGATAAAAAATTTCATATTTTAAAAATGGGAGACGTTTTGGCAATTTGCACTCTATATAGCTTATAATCGTTAATTCAACTAGTCATTAAGCTTGTAAATATATGTATATCTGCATTAATTAATAAGATCACTGATCAATCCAAGAATTTTACCTTAATAATTTTAAATTCAATTATAAAACCATTTAATAAGATTAAATATTATTAAAAATCAAAAGTATGAGAATATTGGGCATGTTTTCGAGATTAGGATTGAGGATTCACCGGTATTAGGAACTCCTCAAAGGTTTATAATGAAAACATTTTTGCAAAATTTATTATAATATTAAAACGATTTTTGTCCACAAAAATATCTAATTTTAATAGTTTTTTTTTGAAATATAAAACATTACCTGAAATGAAGTACTTTGGAATTAAAACCATAAAAGATGATGAAAAAACTCTCGAATAATTCACATTTAATCAGAGACTTAATTAAACTTGCTTATATTTATAAAAAATAAATCAAATTTATATTATAAAGTAATCAATTTTATTTGCTATGATGAGGAGACAAAAATATGGTTCTTAGTTGACATGACTACAACTATTTATATCTTAGACTTTACATTAGTTTAATATTCATTTTTTAATTTAAATTTATTATAAAATAAAATAAAATAAAACTTGCACAATAAAGTGTTCAGTTAAGGCTCAACAATGAAAGACTTACAAATTTGATTCAATATCAATTAATTCTAATTTCTTAAAATTCAACTTCATGATAAGTAATATATACAGATTGAAGTGATAAATAAAGTTTATTGAATATATAAAGATCTGATAGATATGCAAATAAACCACCATTAGCAAGACCCTTTTATTGTAAAATATATTAATATGAAATAAATAATACTATATTACAATATTTTATATTGCAATATTTAACCAACAACAAACGTCGACTCTGTGAAGTTTGAACTGTCTCTACCACATAGCCACACTACACCTATTTTTGTGTGCAGTCATAAATTTAAATATTTATGGGATAATATTTATCATTTTGACTTGTATAAAGTCTTTGTTACTCGAACACCTGTGGGGAGTGTTGCCGTGAGCACAAATGTCACAAGGAGGATTCAAAAATCGAGAATATTGAGCAAGCTATTAAGAGCGCAAGGATGTCTAACATCATAGACTAAATTTCAGAGAGGAATGCCAGTGAAGACAGCAGCGAGAGCAGTCTCCGCAAGTACTTAACGCAGCAACGGGAGATCGTAAAGTATCAGATTTTGGAGCATGCTCGCTAGCAGATGATGCGACATGTACAATAGATGTGGAATCAGTTAGAATAAGAGATTTTTAACATTGTTTAGTTGACTATGTTATACATTAATCCCCCTCCACTTTGTTAAGATCTTATAATACTAGAAAGAACTCACCCCATATTTATATAAAGAGATCGATATTGATATGATTGCAGAAACATTTGAATGCAATTTAAAGAAGCAAAATAGGGAGGATTTTAGGGATTTTGATCTCAGGATTATTCAAGACAATTTGCAATCAGATTTCGATGAGTTACTGATTTAATTTTATCAATCTAATTTATTGATAAAATGTGATAAATTGAATTAGACTAAACGAATAAGCAAAATAATTTTACAAAAGTTTTCATTTTTTAAAATTTTAAAAGAATTTAGTCATATAGACAAAAACTTTTTACTGATTTCAGTTTATAAAAGGATCATCAACAGCAGGTTGGACGAATGCCAAAGATAGCCAATACCTAATTAGACCCCCTAGAAACAGTAACTTCAACAAAATGGAATCCATGATCAGTTATAAAAATTAATGTATTAATAAAATGTCTTTACAATTAAAGAGAGAGAGAGTGTTTAATTTTATAATTAATTACTTTCTAAAATATCTCTAATATAATTTTTTTTCCAAATTAATTCTGCAATTATGCAATATTAACATTATATATCAGATTTTAATGTATTTATGATTAGTTAAACAAAGAACCAGATGTGGCGTCTGAATCAAAAGATGATGTAAATTTACAAGTTAAAAATGATGAGGAAAATGACTTCAAAGATTACTCTCCAAGCAATTCATAAACTCATTCAGACCACTCTCAGTCTTAGGATTAGTCCTCAAGCTGCTTGAATTGTGATATAGAACGCTCTGAACTCGACGATGAGGCAATTCATTAGAAGAGAATTATCAACTTAATTTTTTGTTTTACCAAATAATAAGTATTGTAGAATTGACTTTATACGGATGATGATGTAGACTGAGCAGAAGATCTACTATATCTCGGATGATGATGACAAAGACATCAGATAAGTTCATGTCTCTGACAAATCAAACCTTAACCAGCTTAAGTCCAAGTACAGAGTAAAAAATAACAACAGGAAAGAGGAGGTTACACTAGTGTTTAAATTATTTTTATACTTTTTTATGGTTAAGAACTAGAGAGTATAAGAGACCTAGGAGGAGTAGAAGGAGCCACTTGCCAATTAATTATAAATAGCTACAACTCTTGGGAAGAGGCGCGAGAGGGAATTATAACAAAAATAGTTGAATTAACAATTAAGAATGCGCTAGTCAGGACCCAAAAATTCTACCAATAATAATAATTAAACTTAAAACAATTAGAAAACACTAAGATACAATAAACATAAGAACTAGTAAGAATAAGTTCCCATCTCCATATCATCAGATTCTCAAGACGAACTTATGGAGGACGAGTCAGAGGAGGTCGAGGTCCAGGTTTATGAATAAATACCAGCAAGAAATTACAGTCACTTGGCTAATCATAACGCTAATTAAATCACTTAAATTTCATAAGATGCCCTTAAAAAATCAACTATGATCCCTCAAAACTCGTATTAAATGATAAATTTCAATTATATTTTCAAATTGCTTCTATAAATAAAATATTAAATGAGTTAAATTACTATATCTTTATCTATATAATAGGATGATCTTGAATCTTCAAATAATCCCTAGTCAATTAAATTTAACAGCCCTACTTTAAGTCAAAAGAAAAGATCCACCTAGCAAATCTTATAGTATTATTTTTTACTATTCTTTTATTTAAAAATTCTCTAAATAAGTTTGAAGCAACTATTAATTATGCAATAATTTAAGATTTGACTAAGTATATTACTAAATATATATTTCTATGAAATCCTCTAGGCATAGAAACAATCAAAACCCCAAAACCCCTTAGTGAGGTTTACAAGTGCTTTGATTTGTAGGGTATAGTTGGGGTCTTATTGGGGTTAGTAGAGAAATAAGGTCAAATTGCAAAATGAGAAATAGAAATTAGCGAAATTTAGGGTCTATTTATGATGAGTAATATTTAGATTTACTGCTTAAGCTTAGGTATGGTACAAGTATTAATATAGACTAAGTCAAACCAGTGTTGAATTATACAGCCATAGCAAGACTCCTACACAAGAGTGCCCCAACCGTTAGGTATCATTGCTTGTTAGCTGTTTAACATTATAACTCAGGCTCTTGAAAACATCCTGCAAGAAAATAAAAGTTCTCACAGGTCCATATTGACTATCTCTGTGACTCTAAGACATTAAAGTATTGAGCTCACTTTCCTCTTGACTAACGAGCTGTCATGTTTCATCGCAAGTTTCCAGACATGCGTATCTCTCCTTAGACTATAGCCAATATTTATAGACGAAATGGTATTACTTTCAAGACTGTCAACAGAGTTAAGAGAGTGATTGATTTTACAGTGCCATTTTATAGTAATAATTTAAACTATATATATGATTAAATGCAGAGAGCTATTGATAATAACATCAAGTTCATACATGCAGATGAAGCTGTGTTTACGTTCAACACTTTTATTAATAAGTCATGGTACAAGAAGTATGATAACATAGAAGTTTATGACTAAAAAGTAAAGGTAGTCACCCATGCAATTTTAGCTGGTATAAGTGAAGATTCAGGCTTAGAGAGTTATGTGATTCACCCTCGCTCTATTAAGCGAGAGTAGTATATAGAGTTCCTACATAAGCTCAGAGAGAAGTATAGCAACCAAGAGATCATCCTGTTTGTTGATAACCTATCAGTTCATAAGACTAAGGAGTCTAAGAAAGCTTATGAAGACCTAAACATAACCCCTGTATACAACGTTCCTTACAGCCCTTAATTTAATGGAATAGAATTCTACTGGAGTTAAATAAAGACTCACTACAAGAAGCTTCTGCTGTATCATCTTATGCATGACTTGCCCATCGATACAGTAGACTTGATTCAAAGCAGCTGTAAGAGAGTGAGCGTAGATAAGACAAAAATTTGTGCGAGAAAGGGAAGAATGAATGGTTATAAATAAATTTTAGATTTAAACGAATGAATATATTCACATATTAAACTGGCCCATAAATGGGTTTCGCTTCTCTTTCTTCTCCTCTTCTTATGGCTTGCTTGGGCCATATTTCTTCTCTTTGTACCAGCTCCTGCATCTATGTTCATTTCATCTGGCTTTTAAAAATCTTTATAAAGTCTCTTGCTCACTTCATGAATTTTCTGTGATTTCTCTCTCTATGAACCTTAGCATACTCTTTCATAAAATATATACCAGTGCCAGATTTTCCTACAAAGTTATATGTCAAAGCTTACTTGAAAGATAAGGATGCTTCCTAAGTTCCTCAAGCCAAGCTGAGCTTATTAGAATGCCTTGCTTCTTCTAGTCTTCAGGAGAAATAGAATATCGTTTCTTATGTGATTATTCAATAATTTCTCTGAGATAATCCTCTTTTATTGTACCAAGAACACCAAAGAAGAAGTTCCTCTCTGGGAGTTTATTAGAGAGTTGTTTCTTGGTAGGAAGGTAAACTACCACTTCCTCATCTTACATGGCATCCTCATAAAGATTAGTGACTGAAATCTCAGGGTAGTTGGGAATTTCGATTAGTTTAATCTCTTTATTTTTAAAAGCTTTCTTCTCCTCACAAAGTATTGCTTTCAAGAATGAAATTTTGGTACCTTCCATCGTAGGAAGGAATAAACCAACTGCATAATATGTAAATAATCATCAAGTTATCTTACCATGTAAAGTTAGGTATCGATAGAGATCTTCCTTACTTCTGAACCTTGATATCATTTCTTGAGCCTCGACTCTTTTCATTTGATCATTGAGTGATTCCATCTTTGTTCCTCTTCCTATTAATGAATTTCAAATTATAACTTATAGACTTCTGGATCCTATTGTTTAAAATCTTACTATTAAATATCGGCATCTTATAGGAGGTCAACCCTGCAAAGATACGTGGAGAAAGTTTACAGAAGCTGTAACAAACTGCAGTGATGGAGCTCCATTTTAATCAATTTAGTTCCATTAAATTAGTACTAAATTTGTTTAAATTTAATTAGTACCGGTACTAAATTCGTTTAAATTCAATTGGTACCAATTTAATAGTACCAAAACTTAATTAGTACCTAGTTTTAAACTAATGAGGTTTTAATGGAAAAGTACCAATATGGTTCAAAACCTAACTGGTACCAGTACCAACCTCAATTTTTTCTAAGTTGGTACCAAAATTAAAAATATTAAGCATGAATTTAGAAAATTTATAGTTATAAACTTAGTATAAATATGATGTCTAACGCCTAAGAATCAACCATCGTTGTTGCAGTACCAACTCCTATACAAAGTTACTATAACTAGAGAGGTTATTAGAGCTTTATAATAGAAATTTAAATTTGAATTTAAACATGGCGGCTAACTTAAATCGCAAAGCAGTCTCTCTTGGCAGTGGTAATCTTAGCTAAACTTTGGATAAACTAAGAAGCCAGAGATCATATACATTGAAAAGGAGCCAGAGCTTAAAGCTCTTGAGTTTGAATCAGAGGTGTTTGTTCTAGAAATAAATATCAGGAAGAGAGAGCAGAGATAAGTATTTAAACGCTAATCAAAGATGTTGAGGAGTTAAAAGAACATCTCCCACTAGAAAAGATTAAAGAATTCTAATGTGATGAATGCTAAAATTTCTTCTCAACTGATTCGAGCTTGAAGAGGCACATCAAAGAGATGCACTCTGGGAGAGCTAAGATATATATTAAGCACGAAAAGGTCGATGGCAGGTATTAGTGCACGACTTGCATGATCTTACACTCACTCAGCTAAAGTTAAAAGACACATGCAAAAACATCATTTAAGTGAGTTTTTAATGCAAGATAAAGAAACATAAAAACTTATACCAGCCAAGAGAAAGTCCAATACTGTAGAGTCTTAAAGAGAGCAGGAAGAGAGACTTAAGAAGCAGAAACGTTTTGAGTCAATGAACCAACCAGCTAATGAATTATATATAGCATACTTGTAAGAGAGAGCTATGTATATACCTGCATTAAATGCAGTAGATCTCAGTTTTTGCATTGACAACTATTTACATATTGATGTGCCTAACAAGGCAAAACTCATAGTAGTTGATGAGTATGCTTATAAAGTATATCCTTTCAAATATCTGATTAGGAACGAGCAGTATCAAAATGAGTTTGCCAATGAATACATAATACTAAGAGAGGCTCATAAAAGGTAATGCAAGAACTTGCTTAAACTCGATAGAGTTATTCTTGGACATGGTTTTATTGCACTACGACTCAAGAAATTTGAAATGACTCTAAGAGATTATCTCTACCATAATAGATACCCAGATGACTTGAATGAGATACTCACGGAAATGACCAAGGGTATGAAAGAGCTGCATGAACTAGGGTATGTTCATAGAGATTTGAAGCCAGAAAATGTAATGCTAAATCTCTGTCCTTTAGAAATAGTAGTCATTGATTTCAATAGAGCAATAAGGTAAGAAATAGTGACTTTAGCTAAAGTGCTAGGCACACCTGGGTACTTCCCAATAAGAGAGAAGTGGACTAATGGCTCTGTTCAGTGAGATGTCTGGGCGGTAGCAGCAATTATTTTAGAGTGCGATATGGAAAGTATGTCGTACTTCGGAACAAAGCAAGAAAAGTAATAAATAAGCATGGCTGTTAAACATATAAAGCAAGAAGATGTATGCACTTAGATTAAGAAAATGGTTGAGATGATCATAGTAAGAGCTCCAGCATATCCAAGATCATCATTAGAAGATATACTTGAAACATTAAAGAGAGCTAAGTTCAAGAAATACCACAAAGATAAGCAGATAAAATTTGTTTGAATTAAGCACATTAATACTCATTAAATATTCATTATATTCACATAAAACTTGCGTTTTCTCTACTAACCCCAATAAGAACCCAACTATACCCTACAAATCAAAGCACTTATAAACCTCACTAAGGGGTTTTGGGGTTTTGAATGGTCAAAACATAGCTCTAAATCTTTAGTAGAAGCTGAAGCTAAGGCCTTTCAATTCGATTCTAGGATGTTGTTTTATTTCAAAGGCATTGAATTGAAGATGGTCGACCTCAACATGAAAAACAGAATCAGGCTATATATTCATATATAACTTTTTAATGTTCTTTTTTCTTACGAAAATTTTACCAAAAAATAACAACAGAATTATTTAGGCAGGAGTATGAGATGTTCTTTAACAGAGGAAAGATTAGCAAAAATAAAGATGGATTTAGTATATTTAAGCTTACTATTCCCAATCCAATTACAGATTAATTGAAATTTATGGTTTTTAGCACTAATTTTTAATATAAAGATTCACTTTTAAAAATGATATAATAATTACAGGAGAGGAAGAATAACATATAATTATTCTTGGCATTAACAAGCAGTGTACTCGAGTGGTTAGATACGATGAAAAAAAGGATGAAATTTAGGAGATATAATTTCATTATCATATAAGTAATTGCTTATATATTTTTTTAGAGAAAATTATGTTTTAAAAAATTAATGTTATTTGTTTGTTATAGGTGCTTTTTACTTACCTACTTACCGATCAAAACCCATTGAGTTAGCTTTCTACTCAGCCAGTGTCTACAAAGATTCTGAGATATATGTTACAGGTGTATTGAACACTATGGTACAGACCTATCGCACAAATTTCAAAATTAGCTTCGAAATCGATTTAAGTGGTCTTTTATAAATTAACTTTGAGGATTTCCCCTAAAATATCGATCATAGAAGGGACCATGTCAGTTTCATGTGTAAATAATTATAATAAGAAAACTTTTTGTTTAAATTGTTTAAAATATTTATTATAAAATTATAGTTTTATTTAAATACTTCATCTTAGATGGATATCTGATTGTAGGCCTGGGAGACAAAGATTACTTTGAGTATTTGGATTTAGAAGAGTATTAATAAAATAAGTTTACTGAAGGATACTAGCCAGAGTTTACAAAGATCCCTGCCACAGATATGAACAAGACTTTCAAAAGATAATGAAAAATTAAATCATTAGCATTGATAATTAAGAATAAGTTAAGAAATGAAATATGTTTATGGACGTAATTCATTTTAATCATTAGTATTTTACTTCTCAACAGGAGCATATATTCCCTTATCTTTACTAGATTGCAATAAAATATAAAATAAATTGCATTAACTTGGGGTCTCTATATTACTATTGTTTAATTTTTCTCCTATTCTTCTTAGAATTGCCCATTTTTCTCAAGATAATCAATTGTCTTCATTTTAATACTCTCAAATAAATCGTCTACGTTCAAGTTATCTTTGCAAGATGTTTCAAAATAATACATGCTATACTTCTCACCAAGTTTCAAAATATCTTCTTATTGTTTTGAAAGATTTTATTTTAAAAATATTATGTTTTTTTCATTTATTTAAAGAACGTCATTATTTTTTAATTAATTTTAACTTAAAAAATATTTATATATATTTATAGTTCAATATAAGTATAGAGATTAATAAAAATATAATTATTAAAACTCTTAAATAACATAGTAACTTTTATTCATGTTGGTCTTATATCTACAAAACCTATATGATTGATATATTTAATTCGACTGTGATTTATACTTAAATTAAAGTTAGTTTTTTATAATAATTATGATTTTAATAATATTTGACTCTCCTTTCTTCTAAATCGCTTTTATTGCCTACTAAAAACATTGGCAAGTCAAGTGTTCCATATAATTCCATTATTACTTTTATATAGTAGTTAGAACCCCAAATATCTTAATTTAATGATAATATAGTACTAATATTAAATGTAATACTGTATTTTAAAAATATATTTAGTTAAACCTCTTTGAGAGAAGTTCTTTTAAAATTGATTTATTTTTATAAATAAGAGACTTAAATTTATAAGAGAAATGAAACATCACTGTCTAGTGCTTAAAATTTTAACATTTAAAAATATTAATTGATTAAACAACTTCTTTTGTTAAATATTTATAATTTCTCTGAATTCAAAAGATTTTGAAGCTTACAATAAAACATTTCCTAAAAATAAAAGTAAAAAATTAAAATTACTAAAGAAAATAAACATATTTATAAAGTTTGAAGATTTAAGTCTTCTATGATTAAAAAAGAATTCAAATCGGTGAGGTCGAATACAAAAACCAAGCAATTTTTATTTTTAATAAAAACTTCAGTATTATTAAAAAAAAGATATTTATTAAATTGCTAAGTTAAAAATTAAACATTTCAAAACAAACTTCAATCCTTTTAACATATATTAAATTCAATTTTTAAAGATTAATTTTTGCTAAAATAAAAAATAAACATCGAATAATTCTATTATTATTTATAAAACAAAAAATCTCACAATCAAAACCACAAAGCCCTTTCAATAGTTTGATTGATAAAAGGAGACAATTAGTGCATACTTTATTTGAGTGATAATATTATTTATATAGGGGTTTAATGTTTAAATATTAGTAATTTAAGTGAGTATATGCGAGGTTTGGGTTCAATTTATAATAGTGATTAGATAGATTTATTTTTCAAATTGCTTTGTGATTGTAATGACTATGGTTATCAAATCAGACCTGTTCTGAATTATACTTCTATAGTACGGCTGCTCCATAAATCTCCAGCAACTTTTAGGTCTCACTGTCTTTTAGCATTGAATTTAAAGAGATACCATCTTAACTTTAAGCCTAAGAGACCTCTAAAATTTTAGCAGCATCATTTAAATTATCTTATTAACTATAAGACTCTTAAATACTGGGCTCCCTTCTCTCTTGCCTTGAAAGCTATGATGCTTCATCACCAATTCTTGAGCTTCAAATCTCTGCTTAATCTATAGCTAACATGCATAAAAAGAATGGAATATCTTAAAAGACAGTCTATTGCATTAAAAGAGTGATTGACTTTACAGTTCCATTTTATAAGGATAATTTAAATTTTCAATTAAATGAAGAGAGCTTAAGAGCCTAATATAAAGTTCATGCACTATGATGAAGCTTTATTTACATTCAATACCTTTATATCAAGGTCTTGGTACAAGAGGTATAGTAATATAGAAGTTTATCACTAAAGAGTTAAGGTGTAAACTCATGCTAAAAACTATTCTTGGTGGAATAAGATAATATATTGGTCTCGAAACTTATGTTATTCACTCTCACTCTCTAAAGACTGAATAATATCTTAAGTTCTTCCAACAACTCAGAGATAAGACGCTGACTAAGAGATTATTCTATTCGTTGATAACTTATCAGTTCATAAAACTAAAGACTCAAGAAAGAAAAATAAAAGGCTAAACATATCACCTGTATTTAATGTTCCTTACAGCCCTTAGTTCATGGAAGAACCGAGTTATATTGGGAATTATTGAAAGGTCATTATAAGAAATTACTGCTACATCATTCGATGCATGATTTAAAGATAGATACATTCGATTTTATTAAAAGTGCTGCTAAGAGAGTCAGCGATGATAAAGCTAAAGTATGCGCTATAGAAGGGAGATTTGTGTTTATAAATAAGTTATAGATTTAAGCGAATGAATAAATTGACATATTAAATTAACCCAGAAAGGGATTTGGCTTCTCTTTCTTTTCTTCCTCTTAAGGCTCGCTTGGTCCTATATTTCTTCTTTTAGTGGCAGCTCCTGCATACATGTTCATTTCGTCTGGCTTTTACAAATCTTTGAAGATTCTCTTACTCAATTCATGCTTAACTTATGATTTTCTCTCTCTTTTTAGTTAACTGCGCTCTTTCATCAAGTATATAACTATGCCAGATTTTTCTATATAATTAAAAGACTAAGCTTACTTGAGATGAATGGATGCTTCTAGCCAGGTCTCGCTGATTTTTATTCCTTGCTTTTCTTTTTCTTCAGGAGAGAAGTTGTAGTGTTTTTATGAGCTTCTTAAATTACTTCATTTAAGTACTCAGTTTCATAGCTGCAAGAACACTAAAAAAGAAGTTTCTCTCTCGCAGCTTATAAAAGAGTTGCAACTTTGATGGAAGATAGAGAGCAACATCTGGATCACATTGCATAATCATAGAGATTTGTTACTGATATTTCAGGGTGGTTAGGTATCTCTATCATCTTTATTACATTAGTCTTAAAAGTTTTTTTCTCTTCTCTTAGCAATCAAAACCCCAAAACCCCTTAATGAGGTTTATAAGTGCTTTGATTTGTAGGGAAATTGTTAGGGGTTGGGGTTATTAATTAAATGCGAGACAAAA